>NMUG010007144.1:0-12212 GCA_002855965.1 Monotropa hypopitys
GAAAGAATATTCCCTTAGCCTCCTCAAAATAATTTGATCAAAATATAAATATTTAGACAATTTAAGCATATATAAATAATTTTCTTGAATAATAAGGTTTAACCTTTTAAGCACAAAATAAGGAAACAAAATCATTTTAATACAAAATAAATTTGTGTGGATAAAACCATTGTAAACACATCATCAAAACTTCTAGGGCCAACAAAAACAAAAAATGATATCATAAGTATGTGCAAAATACTATACATTGCAAACATCAGCATTAACATCAATGCAAAATTTGGATTTGATTGGATTGCTTGTTGCTAGTGACATTTCCAAAGTGCATGACATTGTCGGTCTATGCTCCTATTAATTGCTCCTTTTACAGTTCCAGTCAAGAATGTTGGATGTGGTCCAGAGTTGAGTGGAATATGGCAAAATTGTATTTCATAAGCCCCAACTGCACTCGTAGTCAGAAATACTAGTTGACAAAACTAAAAGGCCCTAGATGTGAAAAAACATCTCTCATCTCTTATCGCCAAACATCTTTCTACACTTGGTAAAGACATTCCTATCAATATGTCACTGATATAGGAGATGCACACATAAAGGAAATACCTTGCCAATTGCATTTAAAAGTGCCAATTCCCTATCGGTTACAGTCACAGAGGAAAGATGGTTTGGTTCCATCATTTATTTTAGTTTCTCCAGCACCTATCTATAGCTAGATTGTGACACCCCAGTCTAAGGTGTCAACTAGAGTCCCAGAAAGGACATCCGGGTCAGTGGATAAGTCCCACATCGCTTGGTGGATGTAATTTGTGTACTACAAATAATAGATCATGAACGTACCTTGTACAAGGCCTTTTAAATCTGTGTGGGTGTCAAATCCCATTGGAACTTCCCAGTTAAGCATGCTCGTCTTGGATTAGTCCAAGGATGGGTGACCTCTTGGGAAGTCCACTTGTACTTGGCAACCATAACGGACAATATTGTGAAGGGTATGGGCGGGTCGTTACATATGGTATCGGATCCTGTACCAACTGGAAATGTGGGACCAAAGGAGAATCTTGACCCCATACGAGTACATGCGGTCCAAGTGGGGGATATTGTGACACCCCAGTCTAAGATGTCAACTAGAGTCCCAGAGGAGACATCCAGGTCAGTGGACAAGTCTCGCATTGCTTGGTGGATGTAAATTGTGTACTATAAATAATGGATCATGAACGTACCATGCACAAGGCCTTTTAAAGCTGTGCAGGTGTCAAATCCTATTGAAACTTCCCAGTTAAGCGTGCTCGTCTTGGATTAGTCCAAGGATGGGTGACCCTTTGGGGAGTCTACTAGTACTTGGCGGCCATAGCGGATAATATTGTACAGGGCAGGGGTAGGACATTGCATAGACTCCTTATCACATTTCATGAATGCACAGACAACTGAGAAAGTCATCTCTGTAAATATAATACGGAAAATCTATAACAAAGGATATTTTAACATGTTAGTCTTGTACATGCAATCCATTACAAGAACTCGTGGAAAAGCCCGAAACAATCCTCTCGACTTAGGATGCGACCAAAATAAATCGATTACACAACTAGTTGCCTCCATTATTTTGGTGTCATTCCACGTAATTATTCTTTATTAGTTGTATCATTAGCAACTGCATTTGAGATTTCTTTGTTTTCTCTAACACTCTATGTCACGATCCAATCGCACATGGGCCATGACCAACCAACGAGCAAGCTCGTGAAAGGCCCTAATTAATGAGTTAAGGGATTCACCAAATGAATTTAATTAAGGAATTGCAGAAGACGTGAACAATACCCAAAGAGTGTACTTTATTACCAACAAACTTAAAATATAACAGGAGTTGCATTTAGACTAAGCTAAAATAAATCCTATACACAAGAGTGCATCAGAATCTGTAAACTTCTAAGCCATGCCCCTAAGCTTGCTCCTCTAATCCTAAAAAAGGTGTTATAAAAATGCATAAGCTTTAAGCTAGAGTGAATACAATACATGCCAGATTCACTAGTTTCATGGACAACCATCATCCTTGCAAAACAAAGCAGTGTAGAAATATAATAGCATTGGCTCAATAGCCCAGAAGCATATAGTCATTGGCCCTCTAGACTGTGCCAGATTTTTGGCATCTTCCATGCATGTTCCTTGCATTCAAAACATATTGATCGCATTCAGATATTTTTTCAATGATAATGGGATTGTTCAATAGTCAAGCCAATCAATCACAATCAACCATGGTATTAGTACATGGGGGAGCTACCCTGCATAATAGATAATAGGGTGATATCACCCAATGACCACCTGACAATGGTCCCATCCTTATAACCATCCTTGTCTGTTAGTATCAGATCCTGCCCCAGCACCGGGCACAACCGCTTATGACCGTTTTTCATGATCATGTCATGTTCATGTCGATAAATCAAGAAAACATTTACCATTGTTTGCCCATGTATAAAAATGAGTTTCACTTTCTCTTCTCACCTCCTTTTCAAGAATCACAACATAATAATATTGGGCTCAATAGCCATAACAGTACATTGTCAAAACAGAGTGAGCATGCATGAAAGGTATGAGTAATTAAGGCATATAGAGATTTACCTATTTGATTTAGATTTCTGCCTCAAATTTCTTCACAATGATTTACAAGCCTCAAATATGGCATCAATATCATAAAAATTGGTCATGATTAATCTTAACTGGACTATCAAGTCTTCTACCGAGCTGAACTATCGGACCATACTTTGGCCAACCAACTCCTGGCTCAAGAGGTACATTGGCCGAGCTCTTTAAAATCACTGGTCATACAGCAAAGAGGCCAGAGGGCTTACTGGCCAAACACTAATAGCGTGTGCCGAGTACTAAACATGGTTGGGTAATCCAACATTGGTTCAAGAATTATTCTGCTAGGTTGGGAAGGTGCCGAATAGTCAATGGTAACTTTCGTTAAGTGTTGGCAGTGCGGGAACCAAACATTTTGGTCACTTAACTGGTCGAAATATACCGGATCAGGTTCATAAAGAACTGGGGCCAATTGCCCGATCAGTCTAGTGTTTAGCCGAGCTCAAACAGCTCTAGGTTTCAAAGAACGGATATTTATTCAGCCGAGCATAAGTGCTCCAGCCACCGAGAGGTCGTCAAAACATAAGGGATGATTCAATGAGTTTCACAGAGGTCCAGTCATGATTTGCTGAGATGAGTGAAGCTCTGTTGGACAGGTTCAAGAAGAGTCCAAAAATTTGTGGCCAAGTGTCGGACACCAAGTGGTCAGATAATTATTCCAGATGGCTAAGCCATACAAAAGGCTTGCTGAGCACAAGTATTATAGTATGGAATGCTCCGGTCTATTTGGCAAAACCTAAGGGAAAGCTTGTCGAGCTGAATTGAGCACAGCAAGGACCTTTGGTGGTCTTGCTGAACTGAATGTAGGGTGGCAGTAGGCCTACCATACAAAAAGGAGGTTGGCAGAACCCCTTTATTGGGTCTGTCGGACTATCAACATAGTGGCCGAAGGTTCAAATGGTACTAAGAGATTACCGTTTGCCGGAGGATGACACCTTATGAGCTTTCAAAGGAGACAGTTGAGCTCAAGTATGTTTGGGGGAAAGGTTTTTCGGTCAATTGGAGGCTTTCGTCGGTCAAGATGGAGTAGTCTGGAGGCTAGAATTGAATTATTTACTAAGTCTAGCCGGAGGGGTGTTTGGGTGTTCGGCTAAGGGTTTGTCGAATACTTAGAACTTCTAGATGGGGAGTTTCTCTCTCTAGAAGAGCTTTGAATGCAAGAATGGAAGTTGATGTGAGGATTGAATGCAATGGGTGGCCATTTATAGCAAAGGAGGGTTCCCATTTGTATTTAATGTTCGGATTGACATATTCCAGCTCTTCCGAACAATCATTGTTCTTCAGGTGGTGGCTTACATGCAGCCTTCTACTCTGCCCAAGCAATATCATCCAGATCAGTGCCTTCTGCACAAGCAACCTATGGTCTGCTTTGAACACTTGCAGATCTAGCCGTGCGTGACAAACCTAAATTCAATGCTGACTTGTCTCGTAGGTCAGTCTGACATGTCAGTCCGGACGAGACTAGTCTCTACAGTCCGAAAGAGTCTCTGCCTAGCCAATCATTGGTCAATCATTGGTTGGGTCAGACCAGACCGACCTGAGGTTCTTCGGTTGGATCCCAATTAGGTCCCAATCTTTCTAATCCTTTCGATTTGACTCATTTCTTGACTATTGTACCCCTTTTAACTTATTTTTAAGCCTGAATTGACTTTAAATATCATAGGCCATATTTTATTTATTTTAAAATCCTATTTCCTGGGTCGAGTCCTCACATCCTTCCCTTTTTTAAGAAGTTTGGTCCCCAATCTTAAATGATCTAGATGATAAAAACACATAGGAGAAATATTACCTCATTCGAATAATCTTGGATACTTTCGGTGCATGTCATCTTGTTTTTCCCATGTGGCTTCATTTTCTGACTTGTTCTCCCACGAGACTTTGACAATGGGAATGACTTTATTCGCGAGCCTCTTTTCTTGTCGATCTAGGATCTTCACTTGTCATTCCTCGTAGGATAGATTCTTTTCAATCTCAATTGTTGGTTGATTTAGAACGTGTGTTGGATATGCCACATATCTTCGAAGCATGGATACATGAAAGACGTCGTGTATGTTGGATAATTTTGGTGTTAGGGCCAATCGATACCAATCCTCTCAAAGATTTCAAATGGACCGATGTATCGGGGATTTAGCTTCCCCCGTTTCCCAAATCTGATGATACCCTTCATTGGTGACACCTTGAGGAATACTTTATCACCCTCTTGGAATTCCAGTTCCCTTCGATGAGTATTTGTATAACTCTTTTGACGATCTTGGGCGGCTTTTAATAGATCTTGGATTACTTTGATCTTTTCTGTGGATTCTAGCACGATTTCTGGTCCGGTTAGCTCTGCATCTCCAAATTCTGTCCAACATGATGGAGTTCTGCATCTTTTTCCATGTAGTGCCTCCAATGGTGCCATTCCGATGCTTTCTTGGTGACTATTGTTGTAGGCGAATTCTGTTAGCGGTAGATGTTCCTCTCATCCTCCTTGAAAATCCAACGTGTAGGCTTGCAACAGGTCTTCTAATGTCTGGATAGTTCTTTCTGACTAACCATCTGTCTGGGGGTGAAAAGCTATGTTGAAATTCAGCATTGTTCCCATTGCCCTCTGTAGTGATTTTCAGAATCTTGACACGAATCGTGGATCTCTATCCGATGTGATAGATACTGGTGTACCGTGAAGTCGAACAATCTCGCGCAGATAGGTGGCCACCATTCGATCCATGGAGTAGGTATTCTTGATTGCGATAAAGTGTGCGGATTTGGTCAAACGATCCACTATGACCCATATTGTATTGTTGCCTTCGCTTGAACGAGGTAACCCTATGACGTAGTCCATCGTAATGTTTTCCCACTTCCATCTTGGAATTGGCATAGGTTGTAGCAATCCGGTGGGCTTTCGACAAATAGCTTTGATCTGTTGGCATTGCAAACAACGGCTGACGTATTTGGTTATGTCACGCTTTATCTCCATCCACCAATAAAATTTATTCAGATCTTGGTACATCTTTGTATGTCCTGGATGAATTGTAAATCTTGATTGGTGGCCATCGTCCATGATTTTCCGCTTGATCTCTTTGTTGTTGGGTATGCATAACCGATTTCGAAATCTAAGGATTCCGTCTTTCATGATGAACTCGCTTTCTATATTGCTTCTAATATTTTCTCCAATCTTTGTTAGTTTTGGGTCGCTTTCCTGCATTGACTTGATTTCTTCTAGAATTATGGGTTCTGCAACAATTGAGGTGAGATGTCCATGTTGTAGGCGGTCGAGCTCCTCCTTTCCTTTTCTACTTAAGGCATCAGCCATCGTGTTGGCTTTTCTGGGATGATACAGAATATTGATATTGTAATCCTTCATTAGCTCCAGACATCTTCGTTGTCTGAGATTCAACTCCTTCTGGGAGAAGAGATATTTTATGCTTTGATGATCGGTAAACAAGTCGCGGGTGACTCCGTAGAGATAATGGTGCCAGGTCTTCAAGCAAATATTACTGCAGTAAGCTCTAAGTCATGAGTTGGGTAGTTCTTCTCGTGAGGCTTCAGCTATCGAGAGGCATAAGCAATGACTTGTCCTTGTTGCATCAGGACACATCCAGGTCCCTTTAGTGAAGTGTCTCTATATGCTTCAAAACTTTCTCCTTCCTTAGGTAGCATAAGTATGGGTGTAGCCGCGAGTCGTTTCTTCAGTTCTTGGAAGCATTCATCTCTCTTTTTCGTCCAATCGAAAGATTCTTATTTCTTAGTCAGCTCTATCATCGGGGTTGCAATCTTTGATAATTCGTTAATAAATCGTCGATAATAGCGAGCGAGTCCGAGAAAGCTACAAACTTTTGTTACTGAGGTCGGTCTTGGCCATTCTTGAATTGCTCCTATTTTCTGGGGATCTACCAAAATTTTGTGTTTGTCAATGATGTGCCCGAGGAAGTAAACTTTCGTGAGCCAAAACTCACATTTGCTGAACTTGGCATATAACTTTCTCTACTTCAGAATATGCAAGACAATGGGCAGGTGTGTTGCGTGTTGCTCTTCATTCTTAGAGTAGATGAGGATGTTGTCGATGAATACGATTACGAAGTCATCGATATAATTGGTGAAGATTCGATTCATCAGATCCATGAATCTTGCAGGTGCGTTGGTCATACCGAATGGTATAACTAGAAATTTGAAGTGCCCATATCTCGTGCAAAAAAACTATCTTTTCCACGTCTTGTGCCTTAACTTTGAGTTTGATGATATCCTGAGAGAAGATCAATCTTGGAGAATACTCGGTCTCCTTGTAATTGATCGAATAAGTCGAGGCAATGGATATTTGTTCTTGCTGGTGACTATGTTCAGTTCTCGATAGTCGATACATAGCCACATGACTCTATCTTTCTTCTTGACAAGCAACACTAGTTCTCCCGATGGGGATGAACTAGGTCGGATAAAATCTCTGTCAACCAACTCTCGTAGTTGTGCATTCAACTCCTTCAATTCTGCAAGTGCCATATAATATGGTGCTCTAAAGGTTGGTTGAGTTCCTGGAATAGTTTCGATACTGAACTCTATCTCTCGATCGATAGGCATTCTTGGCAATGCTTCAAGAAATCACGCACTGCTAGGATATTAAATAATGAGTGGATTTTTGGCATTTTAGACGAAATACTACAGAGATATCATTGGCATCATTTTTACAAGAGTCGTCGAGCGTGTGCCATGGATACGAAACAAGGGGTGAAGCAACTCCTTCTCCCCTAAGCTTGGTCTCTCCTCCTTTAATCCCTAGAAAGGTCAAACATTTCTCCGCACAATCGATCTTGGCCTTGAATTGGGACAACCAATACATACCAATGATGGAGTCAAATGTATCATGGCTAGGGGGATCAAGTCTATTTGCGTACATACTCCATTTATAGAGACTTCACAATTCTTATAGACAGATGAACATAAGACTCCTTTGCTCATAGGTTGGGATACAAGTAAATCGTATTTTACTGGTTCAGGAACTTTATCAACCTTCTGGAAGTGCGATTTCAAGATAAATGAATGAGTAGAATCCGAATAAAACAAGACATAAGTAGGAATTCCACAGATAAGAATTCTACCTGCCACAATAGCTTCATCATTTCTGGGATCTCCAGGGACTAGTGCAAAAGCTCTGTCATGCCTTTGATTGCAATCTCCTTGTGGGTTGTTCCTGAGAGCTCCAACTGGTACGGTGTTAGCTCCCGTAGCTGGCTTGGGACAATTTCTTTTGTAGTGGCCCTCCTGGCCACAATCATAGCACACGTTGGGAATTTTATACCCTCCATCTAGGTTACCTTGCCTTCTCCATTCATTGTCTCCTCTGCTTCCTCCGAAATTTGTCCTTTTGTGGTGGCCATCCCTTCTCGGCTTTTGGTTCTGTCGCTTTCCTTCTTGATAGTGTCTTATTTCCTCCACATTTTATTCCAACAGGATTGATCGATCCAAAATGTCGGCGTAGGTTGATAGTTGAATAGGTCATACAACCTTTCGAATCTCTGGCTTCAATCCATCCTCGAAGTGTCGCGTCTTTATTTCGTTAGTGGCCATCAGTTATGGTGCATATACTGCGAGATTGGAAAATTCAGTCTCATATACAGCCACGGTCATAACTTCTCGTTGCTTAAGGTGTTCAAACTCCATCCTCTTAGCGGTCTGCATCCCACGAGGCATGAATTTCTCTTGGAAGATTTTAAGGAATCTTCCCCAGCTCATCTCCAGCTCCATAGCCCTCTTCAGGCTCTACCATCTATTGGCTTCTCCTTCTAGTTGATAAGACCCAATCTCGACCTTTTGCTGGTCCGAACATCGGAGTAGTCGAAAGTTCCTTTCCAACGTGGTAATCCACTCATTTGTTCTAACTGGATCCATCCCTACTTGAAAGGTGGGAGGCTTCAAGTTCAATAATTCTCTTACAGCAGCTAAATTGGCAGCTTGTTGTGCTGGATCAACAAGAGCTTCTACCTTACCATTAGGTGGCGGTTCGTTTATTGGTCTAGGTTTATGAAAGTACTATTGGATCATTTCCTACTGTGTCTAGACGGTTCCAGCTAGCATTTTCACCATGTCGTATAGTTTAGCTATCTCGTCACGTCCTTGGCCACTCCTTTGACCGTTTGTGCGAGTGTTAACCATTCTGCTAAGAAAGAATAAGAATCAGGGCAAGGTACTTTTATTAAAACAATAGGTTAAGCTTAGGCAAACATCAAGCTAGTGTGTGTATGGTAACACGACAAAATACTTTGGATAATAAGAGAAAATACATAAAGTGACTACTCCTCATCAGAGTCACTAGGCCAATCGTATGGATGGTAAACCTACTCCTTACGGTCAATGTCGAAATCTTCCTCAAAATTGAGCGGATCATCATCCAACCTATCTTCCAAATCAAGGTCCCCCTTGATTTGCCATTCCAAAGGGTCTTCCTCCTCTTCTCCCATTTCTTCGTCCTTTGGATTCATTTTATCATTATCACCATGTAGGACACGATTTATTGCTCCTCCCATTAGGTACTCGAATTTCCAGTGCTAGATTGATGCTCTAGCTACAACACAAACGTGCTCTAGAAGTCTCAAGTGGTAGTCGATTATGGCCCGAATCTGTTGTTCGGACTGGTCTTCAAATTTAATCGCAACTCGTGCTACGATATCAGAGGTTATAAACACTAAGTTAGAGAGAGATTGCTCTGGGATAGCTTCTTACATTTTTTCCTCCTCCTCTTGAGCCATCTCATGTGGTCCCATTTCGTGGGGTCCCTCAGAGTCATCACTGGAGTATTCGCCGCTGATAGAATTATTGTTAGACATGACTAATGCGTATATAAATATATCATATTACAAATAGCATGACACATTCATCTCCAAGGGTTAATATGCTTCCAAGTTTGCGTTTCCTAGGTGCAACCAGTGAGTGCCTGGATCTTAACTCTGGGTTTCGTTCAGAATCCGATAACTCTACTCTCATACCACTTCTGTCACAATCCAATCGCACACGGGCCATGATTGGCCAACGAGTAAGCTTACGAAAGGCCCTAATTAATGAGTTAAGGGATTCAACAAATGAATTTAATTAAGGAATTGAGGAAGATGTGAACAATACCCAGAGAGTGCACTTTATTACCAACAAACTTAAAATACAACAGGAGTTACATTTAGACTAAGCTAAAATAAAGCTAATACACAAGAGTACATCAGAATGCTTAAACTACTAAACCATGCCCCTAAGCTTTCTCTTCCAATCCTGAAAAAGGTTTTATAAAAATGCATAAGCTTTAAGCTAGAGTGAATACAATACATGCCAGATTTACTGGTTTCATAGACAACCATCATCCCTGCAAAATAAAGTAGTGTAGCAATATAATAATAGTGACTCAATAGCCCAGAAGCATATAGTCATTGGCCCTCTGGTCCGTGTTAGATATTCGGCATCTTCCATGCATGTTCCTTGCATCCAATGCATATTGATAACATTCAGGCATTTTGCTAATGATAATAGGGCTATTCAATAGTCAACCCAATCCCAAGCCCAATGTCCAGCCCTGGGAGCTCAGCTCGACGCAGCCCAAGCCCAAGTTTTTCTTCTAATTGTAGGATGGGGGACCCAGGCCTTATTTTCCTTAGCCCATTGGTCGCTCGTGTCCCTGAAACCCAACCTGCAGCAATGCCCGTTTTCAGTAGACCAAATAGCCTAACTTTGTCCCAATCGTGGAGAGAGAAATTGGAGGTGACCAAAAGGGTGGCGGAAACTATAGGCCTACACCTCACTGAGCAAGATCAAGAATCCCTACTCAAAGTAATTCAAGATGAAGAAAGCCAATTCTATAGAGAATGCGACTGATTGATTGAAGAGTTTATCAGGGATAGAGCCGCAGGAAACAACGATGATGAAACGGTGGAGGAATCTAATAGGGTTTGTTCTGCAGGTATTGGTGCTGAAGATTCTCATTTATGTTAGTCCTTTCTTGGAACATAAGGGGTCTGGGCAGCTCCCTTAAGAAAAGAGCTGTTAAGAAGTTGGTGCTGTGGAAAAAGCCTGATGTCTTCTTCATACAAGAATCAAAATTGGTAGATTTTTCTCTCAAGGATCTGGTGCAATCTGGGGGGGAAAGCAATTGGGGCGTTGAACTCTCCAAGGCAGAAGGCAGGTCCGGGGGGCTAATCACACTTTGGGACACCGCGAAATTCAAGATGGAATCGACTCTGGTAGATAAACACTTCATCATTATCAAAGGCGATTTCGAGGGTATCAATGGAGCCCTGTGCAATGTTTATGCCCCAAACGATGCAGCGGGGAGAAGGAAGCTATGGGAGGAGCTGTCAGCTCTGATTGCAAATTCAAGTCATCCTTGGCTTATTGGCGGTGATTTCAACGAAGTATTGCGTGTTGAGGAGAGAAAGGGCTGTTCAAGAACAAATGCAAGCATGAGAGAATTTGGCGCATTCATCAATAACAATGCGCTCTCGGATTTGCCAATGGCGGACAGAAAATTCACCTGGTCCAACAATGCCTCTCACAGCAGGCTAGACCGTTTCCTAGTCTCTGCAGATTGGTTCAACAATGGAATCCTTACGCAATGGGGTATGCTCAAATCAGTCTCAGACCATTGCCCAGTATCGCTCACAAGGAATATAAAAAATTGGGGACCCAAGCCCTTCAGATTCTTCGACTCTTGGTTAGCGGACAAAAATTGCATGAAGGTGGCTGAGGAAGGTTGGCACAGTCGCCCTCAATCGAAATGGGCGGGGTTATCGCTCCAAGTTGGGTTAAAAAGGATGAAGTATGTGCTTGGGAACTGGCACAAAGAGTCCTTCGGGGTTGCTCACCAAAAGATTAGACTTCCGGAGGACCATCTAAATGCCTTAGACATGGAGGACGAAGAAGTCGGACTGTCTAAGGAGGATAGGGCAAATCTGCGGGAAATAAAAACTAATCTGTGGCATTGGAGGACCATTGAAGAGAGTGATTGGAGGCAGAAATCCAGAGCCAACTGGGTGAAGCTAGGGGACAAAAATACAAAGTTTTTTCACGCGGCTGCAAATTCCAACAGAGTTAAAAACATGGTAGCTGGGATCTGGGCCAACGAAGTGCTGTATACCGAACCAGAGGGCATCAAAGAACAGGTGGTAAGGAATTTCAGCAATCTCTTTGAGGAGGACATCCATCATAGGCCCAAGCTGAGTGGAAGTTTTCCAAGAAGACTTTCTCAAGAGGAGGCAAATGCACTGGAGGAAAAGTTTTCGCTGCAAGAAATAAGCTCTGCTATGCTCAGCTGCGGCACTACCAAGGCCCCGGGACCCGACGGTTTCAACTTCCAATTCATCCGCAAGGCATGGAACTTTATGCAGGGTATTATCTTTCAATTCTTTGAAGAATTTCAATCTAATGCTAAGTTTCCCAGGGAACTTAACTCCACTTTTATAGCTCTCATCCATAAAGTTGCAAACCCCACTATGTTCGCGGAGTT
The DNA here is from genome assembly GCA_002855965.1 of Monotropa hypopitys. NCBI lineage: Eukaryota > Viridiplantae > Streptophyta > Magnoliopsida > Ericales > Ericaceae > Monotropa > Monotropa hypopitys. The sequence continues at coordinate 12,077 of NMUG010007144.1, forward strand.
TAGGCCTATTAGTTTAATTGGCTGCATTGCAAAATTGTTCTCCAAAACTCTTACTTGCAGGCTTCAAAGGGTTCTACCAAAGATCATTAACAGCACCCAATCGGAATTTATAAAAGGAAGACTAATTCTGGATAGC
>NMUG010007145.1:0-12208 GCA_002855965.1 Monotropa hypopitys
AGGTCTGAGTTTCCCATATTCCACATGGGTGGACAAATCCTGTGCATTCGAGAGCATGATCATTAAGCGAAAAATGCCAATTATTCCTCACATACAACTACAATACCTACGAGTGGCACACAAAAAGAATCCAAAAATAGAAGGCAATAACAAACTCCAAGGAACAGTCACAAAACAATTATGTGTTTATAAGGTAACAGAGATAACTCACATGTTACAATTACATTGCAACTCAGGCACCGACAAATTGGATGATGCATTCTGAGTAGCAGACTGATACTTTTGAGCCGCAATCCCAAGCTGAGTAACCTACAGAGTAGCTTCAACAGTTTAAAACGAAGCCTAACTTAATACAAAACAATTGGCAAGACTGGATTTCTAATTATAACATGGATACAATAGAACACAAAACAATAGAAGAATCCTAGTTGCTTTTCTACTCACATACAGAACGCATGAACACACGTTGAACACACGACAAAACAACAAAAAGAATACTCACTTATAACATGGATGACAGAACATCTGCCAGAAAGTTAGGTCCGATACAATAGAACACAAAACAATAGAAGAATCCTAGTTGCTTTTCTACTCACATACAAAACGCATGAACACACGTTGAACACACGACAAAACAACAAAAAGAATACTCACTCGTATACGTTGAAGTGACCCCCCCTCCTTTTTTTTGCTTCATCCAGCTAAGCAATGGGTAATTAGAGTGAGAGCTGATGGGCACAGAAAAGAAAATAGTACAAAAGACTGGAAAAGTCAATGGCTCTTGAGATCCTAATCTTAATGACCTAAATCCAATGTTACATGGAAACTTTTAAATGAATAAAGTGCCCCTACTGACACTCTACATTAGATTAAGGGCAGGGGACATCTTTATGACATTTGTAGTCAGATATTCACCCAAGCAGTACATTTGTAATTGGAGGTTGCTTAATGTAGAGCTATCCTTAAAACTTTCATGTTATGCAGGAAATAGTCCATCACCCCTTGAAAACACCATTTTTTATTTCAAAAAACTATTAAATGGCATCAAGGGCGATCCCCGGAATAGTGGTAAAGCTGCCTCATTGTATGCGGGTCTCCAGATCACGTTATTCGAGAGTGTCCGCAGAGGAGTGAATTGGTGCAGGGTTGGTGCTTTCAATGTAGGAAGCGTAGGCATGTTGCATCTCAGTGTCCGGAGTTGGAAGGGTGATATTCCATCTAGGTGTGGTTCGCAGAGTGGAGAAAATAGAGGTTTAAAGAATCGTATTACGAATGACAAAGCAGGTGTGACTACCAATTGGACTTCTCGTTTGGCATCTGATGATGAATCCGGTATGTCTATTGTTCTGAACTTAAATTATGCATGTACTAAATTGGGAATATGTTAAGCTCTTGGGTAAGTATCATTAGTAGGAGTGAGTGATAATAAGTAAAAGGGGATTTTATCTTATAAAATTCAGTTGTTACTAATCCTTATAGAGGTTTTTGGATAGGATGAATCTTGAGGGTTATTCTTTGGAAGTGTGTAAGTGTGTTGTGCGGGAAAGAAAATAAATATGAGATTTTGCTTCATTAGGCTTGTTGGATTTTGGGTTATACCTAAGAAAAATGTATAGTGATATGATTAGTTAAAATCTAAAATTTTTGTATGAAGGCGAGGTGATGTCGTGTAGGAGGAAGTACCTTGTATATTGTAAAAGGCGATGATGATAATTAGTGTTTCTAAGTCCTCATGCGCGTAATAATGTTATAGAGTATCTTGTTCATTTTGAAGTCATATAAGGGAATGAAATGGTAAATTGGAGATATTGCTCATGTTAGTGGTAAGGAATGTTTCTTGGAAGTCTATCAAAGTTTGATGTTATTGGAAAGTGGAATTATCAAAAGAAGTAAAATTATGCAGTTACTTTATCTTGTGGATTCATGACCTACGAGAGTTGCATAAATTGGAAAAGGATTATTGAGGGATTGTAAATTCTTCTTGGGTTTGTGTGATTTCTTTAGTAGGCATCGGTGTTGGGAAAACATTTTGCAAAATTGAAAGTATTATTATGAAATGTGGGTAAGAGTGAATGATTAACGGTTGTGTGATCATATGTATAAAGTATCTATGGGTTGTTAAGACTAAATCTCTAAGCGTTGAATTATTTATGAGGTGAAGTGAGAGGATGGATGTGAAGCAAAAAGAAATTATCGAGCTAGGTATACTTGGTATAAATTGTAATTGGGTTAGTGGAGTAGACTATAATTGTGAAGTTGTACGAGCGAGAGGTATAGTGTTGAGACTATAATTGGGTTCGTGATTAATTATGACTATGGATGAGTCGTGACTATTTTTACATTAGTGAAGAGCATAGGAAATAAATGAGGTAAAAGTTAATAAAAATGACAAGTGTGATGGTTTCAATTGAAAAAAATAATGTGAAAAATCGAAGAAAAGATTTGATGTTTTCTTTATGTAGGAGTCAAGTTATGTTAGCATTGATAATGTTAACATTTTGGAGAGAGTGGTGGTTTGGCAAAGTATGATTATGCTTTTAGGAAAATTTGATTGTGAGTAAGGTATTGGAGTAAATGGCTTTATTGGGTAAAGTTGATATGACGTTTCATTGTTAATGATGTAGAGGTTAATCCTTGAAGGACGTGATGAATAAATGAATTAATTAAACAATGAGGTACCATTTAGGTATCGACTTATAGATTAGTGGGTCATGCAAAGTAAATGTTACCTACGTTTGAAAACAGATAATAAATGAAGTAAATCAAAGTAGCGCAGTGAAAGCATGGTGTGGACTTACATGAATACATATGTTTCCTTATGCAAGTAGTATAGTTGGACTCCATCATTATATACGTCCATGTGTTTAATGCGAGACTTTCATTGCATGTAATAATTGGCAAGGATGTGGCATTCATTGTGAAAATATTAAAAGTGACCTATTTGGGCAAGTCCGGTATAATGACTAGAGGTGCGTGTGTGTGGCACATGTTTTCATGGATGAAATTATTGGGCCGTTTTATGGCAATAGAATAACAGGTTGGTTGTGATTGGCAACGTGTGACAAGCATTGTTGATAATGTCGAATATGTTTAATCAACACATTATTGCATTGTGATGGTAGAATAAGGAATTGATGTTTCTAGACGATTATTCTACGTAAGGCAATTATGTCATTTGTTTAAAACAGTTTAGAGTCGGTTAGGGCATGAGGTTTTGAATTGTGTTGTGAGTCTTTGTCCTCGAGTGGTGAAGAGTTGTTGGAAGTTGTAAATAGATGAGATTATGGAGTGGCATAAAATTCCTGTATTAGAATGGACTTGGGGATTTAAGTCATAATTGGAATTGGGCGAGAAGAACGTCCAACGTTGGGTATTTATATGAGAAGTTGTGTGATGCTATATTTTTTTCCGGTTATGTAAATAAATAGTAGAAGGAAGTTGCAGTGGTACAAAGGGATATGTTTTCATATAATTGCTAGTATCGCAGAGGGTTGGAGCTAATTTTTGTTTTGGTGTTAGTAAAGAGCAAGTGGGGAAAGATGGATCATGTAGAGCCTTGGACATTATTATTAGTATGTAATGTTGGAGTTTCCATTATCGACGTCGGAAGTCGATCCTAGAAGTAAGAGATGTGTGGAAGGTTCTAGGTCGAAAGAAAGTTCCTTGGGTAATAGTATCCTTTGGTATAATATTATGGATAGATAGGATTCTTGCGTAAGATAGGTATTCTTGTTGCATGGAATATTGAAGCATAGGAGAACTTGTATAAGGATTTCAAATAAGGTACATCTTGAGGTGTTGGGTGATTTTAGTGTCATTAATTTCGAGGACGAAATTTTCTAAGAGATGGTTATTTGTCACGCCCGTCTCATTTAATGTTTCAAGTCAATTATTAAAATAATAATTGAATTAGATGGAATTGGGGATGTTAGGGGTATAATAGCCTTTGAAGTGGGTAAAATGTGAAATAAAACTTAGTATGGGGGTATATGGTGTAAATATGAGTGGCATGGTTGTAAATGAGTGTTATGATGAGGGAAAATGGTCCATTGACCTTAAAATCTGATTTTTAGGAGAAAGACCAACCCTAATCCATTTGTGCTTGGAGAGATTAGAGGGAGGTAGAGAGAGAGAGAAGAAGAAGAAGAAGACTTGGGGATTTTGGTGCTTAACTTCTAGGAGGATTTCTCCATTTCCTTGTTAACAACTCAATCACGTAAGTATATCTCACCATTTTTTATGGAATTCGTGAAGAAAGTACAGGTGTTTGGAGAATTTAAAGTCATTTTCGTTTTTGATAGAAAATTCATGATCTAGGGAGTTCTAGATGTTTATTTGGCCCCATATTGTAGTATGTTGATCATTTGGGTTAAAGGAAAACATATTTGTGTGAGGTTTTTGGTTTTGAATGCATCAAATCGAAGTTTGGTAGGTTTTGGAGAAGATGGGGTTCACAGAAATCGCCCAGAAACACATTCCGTTCAGGGGGTACCGGTCCCCCATACCGCGGGATACCAATCCCCGCAAAGCAGTAGGGTGCTCTGTTGGAGAGGTACCGGTCCCTCCTCGGAAAAACTGGGAAGTTTGGGTTGTTTGAGGAATTGTTTGGGGAATCGTTTGGGGTTCGAGGCTTTAAGGTCCTTTAGAAGTCCTAAAGAGCAAGAACAAGTTTTAACAACGCTTATTTACTTGGTTGTATTTCATTAAAGATGGTCGTTTTAAATTAGAAAAAATTGAAACAGGTGAGGAGACAAGTTATTCAACGACGCCTTTGTAGGCACTTGTGGGCTCTGTACTTGGTGAGTGTGTACATACCTTTCAATACATGTTTCTTAACATATGTGACTATGTGCTAACGTTGTCCCCCTTGCGTGCTATACTTGTGGGACATATGTGCAAGCATGGTTTATGTGGCTACATGATTTTTAGTTGGATGTTGTAGCAATGCATGCTTGCCTGCTTTACTTGTGAAAATATGTGCAAGCATGATATACCTGGTTTAATTGTCTTCTAGTTAGATATTGCATTATGGCATATTTACTTGCTTACATGTTCATTTCGAATAGCATTCATGTTGGGCATGATAGAGAATGTTATGATGAAGTCCTTGTGAACCACATATGAACATGAATGAATAATGGAAAGTATATCTAAAAGTGGTAAGCAATGTAAAGTGGAATGACAACGGCATAATAAGTTGTGAGGCCAAGTGTGGGGCAATGTGACTCAAAATGATTTGTATCACAGGCAGGCTTTCTTGTAAGCCCAGAATGCCAGTAATGTGATTATGTACCACATGCAGGCTTTCTTGTAAGCCCGGAATGCACATAATGTGGATAAGGACTTGATTGATTCGTCCTTAACAGGTGGACGCACCTTGTTGATGGGTTCGTGGACCATCGGATGATAAAATAGACATGTCATTAAATTGAAGAGAAAAGAGGAAGAGAACATCCCATACGAGATTGCATTGACATAGCATTGCATGTCGTGTTTATTGTTACGTTAGTTGGTTATTGGATTGGATTAGGGGCAAGACACACCCATTCGTTTCTCCTTGACTTACATTAGTAGTTTCACATGTTGATTTGCATATATTGACGGTTGTTATCTGACATTCCTGGATATCTTTTGCTGTTTTCTGTTTGCAATCTATATCCAGGTTCGGATGCTTAGCGGGTTCACTCCAAGCCGTGTGTGTGCTAATTTGGTGAGAGGCTTTGGAGGCTTATTTTCCTTGTTGGGATTGTTTTCCCTTTTTCCTTATCTGTCAATGGTTAGAGGTAGTTGTGAGACTGAGAGTATGTGTTGTAGTAACGGTCCTGAGATTTTTATTGAAGACTCATGTGTTGGTTTTTATATCATTTGACTTATTACCTTGGGATTTTGTTTTCAGAGATTTTATTTTTAGTCTTCCAATGTGTACCTGAGTTGTACTTTTGGGCTATCCATGTGGATATTTGTTGACCTTGTGAGAGATGTTTAGTCATGATTCTGTAGCCGGATCACCTTTATATAGTTGATTGCGGGACGGGACGGGACAAGAAAGTTATCTTGGTTGGAGCCCGAATGCACCAAATATCTTTCTAAGGAAGGCAGATATTAGTACCTCCAACCAATACTTCATAATAGGATTTCACCCAAATTAAGTGCAAAAATGTAATAGTTATTAAACAATCAATAGAAGTAATCCTTATCTTGTCTCTGACCAGACTTCAAACTCTCATCTCCATTGACTAATTTTTTCTGAGAAATTCTAAACCACGCTACTAATACACGGGTTCATAACTGGTTAAAGGAGAAGAGGGCGACAAAGTGTTCACATTCTAACAGTGTTATTAGTACTAGTACATAGCCCGTGCCGATGGCACGGGATGAAATTTAGGATATAATTCGTGCCTTTGGTACTGATGAGTGCCTTCGGCACTGCCGTTTCATTGGAACTTGAATCGTGCTAAGTGCCTTCAATACTTCACATGTGACTCGTGCCTTCGGCACTGGGCATGTGACCTTTGGTTTCGTCAGTCAAAATGTAACGCGTGTATTCGGCACTTGGTATATGACTTGCATTTGTCACTTCACATTTGACTTGGGCCTTCGGCAAATAAAAAATAGTGACCACAATACACTAAATAGAGTAGGTGGAAAGGTCTTGCGACTGATTGTGTAACTGTTGTGATGACGTTGACCATTGTATGACTGGGACATTTTGGTTATGACTGGGACATTTTGAGAGAGTGATGACATGGACAATTGTGTTTTGTATTATAGATTGTTTTTGTGTTGATGTGGCCATATATGACTGGGACAGAAATATATGACTGAGACAAAAATGTATGATTCGGACAAATTAAAATATGACTGGGACACAATTGTGTTTTGTATAATAGATATGATGCCAAATATATTCTTAACTTTTTATTGGGAAATATGATTGATGTCAAACTTTATTAGAATCTGAGTCAAACGTTAGCAAGATTAATTACAAGAAACTGGGAAAATGAATGGGAAACAAAAAGAAGATACTGGAGAAAGCAAGAAACATATTTTTATACGCAAAAAAGGATAGTAGACATGCAGACATGCATGAGCTTGCTTGAATTTGACACAAAGGTTCAGGAGTAAAATGAATAAATTCTCAACAGCAACAATCTAAATACCCATGAATATGCAAGCTAAATCTTCGTGCCGAATGAAGAATCATATCTAAAGAAAATGGGAACAAACTCGTACTTAAACACCGCATTCATAGACTTGTTGACACAAAGAATCATTAAAATATAAACAAGAAAATAAAATAATTGGACAATGATGATACATATCTTAAATAATGCATTGCCTCAAATAAGGAATATGTATAATCACAATCATTATCCAAACAATTGTATACACAAACACAAAAGGAGAAAGGAGAAGCACCATAAAGTATCACATATATCATGCATGTTTCTACACAGAGTTCAATCTTTCATATTTATTGTGCACCCAATCAGGTCTGCCACATGTTTCTAATGAGTACTTTGTCTTAAACATGTATCTAATGTTTGTTTTAGGAATAATTTAACACATTGTGGTCGAGTGAATTGCAATGCCATAATGCCAGACACAACTTCACGGGAAGTGGGGGAGACTAGCCTGAGTCTCTGAAAAAGTGTTTTCCAAGCTTCCATAATTTTAAAATCACTTCCAAAATATGCATATTTTAACAAGCGTCCAAGTGGATTCTTTTGATCAAAAGGATAAACAAGCGTCCAGTAAGGGTTAATGTCTGAGACGATCCGCAATAACTTGAAGTAACCACGAAGAAGTGTTCTTGTCAACAATAAAATGTCATACAAATAGATTGGCATCTTTATAAGTAGATTAAATTAATGCCCAGTTCGTACCCATTAGTGAGCGTCTGGAAAGGGAAAATGATGAGGACAAACCTAACCTTTGGTAATAATATGCAAAGTATTTGTGCTCAGACTCGAACCCAATACCTTAAGGTTATTGGGCTGAGTATTTATCAATGCACCACCAGTGACCCCCTTATCTTTACAAGTAGATGGAACAACAAATCCATAGAGAGAACTTTACTAACATGATCCCCAACTAGAACTTTGTAATGAAAGAGCAAAACAATATGTCCTACACTTACAATCAGATGAAATATATTTCACTCAGAAGAACAAATATTAAATGAATTAAGATCAATAACCTGAGGAATTAACAATCTTCGAGGGATGAGCTCTTCGTGACGCCGAGCACAAAACTCCCAAGAGCATATCTAGCGATGAACATAGGAGGAAAAAGAAACAAGTAAGTAACTGATGCCCCCTAAAGTTAGAACATTTCAAAACAACACCATGAATATGCAACCTTCAGATCTAGAGAAAAAACAATTCGAAGTTGACCATCCCGCACAACCCGAAGTTGGTCGAAGACGCTCTCCTGTATGGCTTTTGCATAGTCCAGGACGATTTGACCGGAAGAGTTTTGATATTCTCGGGGCATGTCAACATAAAGTAGTTCCTCCAAAGTTCCACTCTCATACTTAATTTTGAAAAGCCTAGGAAGAACCTCGACCGTTGCCTCTGAAAATAAACATATTTTAGTACTAGCATAAAGATATAATTTTACAAATGTTGAATACGGTGCAAGGGAGTAAAAGAACTTCTGATCAAAGATCCAAGTTGCCAATGGGTCTGGAAAGCAATGGAAAATTATAATTTGGGGACAAATTAAAGCATCTAAGGAATGGACTAGTACAAGGTTCACCATGTGACAATATTTTCCAATGGATCTCAAAAGGCAATAGGAAAATATAATCTAGAGACCATTGTGAAGCATCTTAGTACTTGGACTGGATTTAAAAATACAAGTTTCTCCATTTAACAACTTTCTAAAGCTCAGAAATAAAAACATACCGAATCCACGTCCGGGCTTGCGGTTACATATTTCACAGTGCCATACATCCTACATAATTAAAGCCAACAAATATTTAGTTTATGCCAATGTTTAACATTGAAAAGCAAAATTCAAAAAAAAACTTACATGAAACAAATATAGCATGAGGAACTTCAAAACTAGCAATGAGCTGATACCGTAGGTAATAGTATACATCTACTACCCAAAGAACCATCTAAGATTTTGGTGAACTAAAATGCAAGCATCACATTGCCAGATGTTTATTGAAGCACACCTGAGGAAAGACTCCGTTTGTCTGGCGCCCAGTTCCATACAATGAAACACACCACTTCTTCTTTGCATTAAGAGAGAAATATTCAGCTACAAATTTCCTCCAAAACTCAATATTGTTGTCCTGGAGAAAATTTTACAATCATTATAACCTTTAAGAGTATCAAAAAATCCGATTAATGGCAGATTGTCTCCACGAAGGAAATCACACCTCAGGTCTGTGTTGTTGCTCATACATATACCGTGTCAGCCGTCGGGCACACATCCCAGGTTCATACACTGGTTTCACAGGGGACCTCAAAGGTAAATTCTGTGGTTGAAACAGCTGTTGTGATGGGGAACGTTGCAAGGGAAGGGATTTCAAGGCAAGCTGTTGTTGATGTTGTTGCTGAAGCTGCAAAAGTCTCTGTTGATTCAAAAGATTGATTGGAGAAGCAGCAGCCTGAGACTGTCGCGACATGTGGAGAAACTGTTGCTGTTGTTGTTGCTGTTGATGCAGAAACAGTGACTGGTCGGAATGTTGGGGATCAATCTTGACAGGTGCCAGGCTTCTTATGGTCTGGATTTGTTGGTCTGAATGTTGGGGCTCCATCTTGATGGGTGCCAGGCTTCTCATAGTCTGGATTTGTTGGGGTTCAAGTTTTACAGGGCCTGCATTTCTCAAAGAATTTAACTGTTGAGACTGTTGTTGTTCTGGCAGCATCTGGTTACCTGAAGGATTTGGAAATTGCTGTCTTTGCACCTCAACTGATGTAGGGTTTGCCATATTTGATGGTACAAAGGATGACGGAGACGAAGTAAAACCCATTCCATTTCCCATTGTGGAGTTTTGATCAGATTCAACTCCAGAAAATCCAGAACTTGAACCAAGGCTTCCAAAAGACTGAGGGAGGAGGGATGAACCATTGGACATGTTGCCAAGCATGTTAATGTTATTGAACTGTGTACGTGGTGATGCTATAGAATTTGCACTCCCTTGACCGCCACCCAATAAACCAGAATTTGATCGGAGAAGTGATGGTGGAACAGGCTGAGGACCACCAATTTGAGTGGAAGGAGGCCCCGATGGCATCATTTTTTCCCTTTCTGAAAGTGCAATGTACAAACACTTACGAAGCACAACACTAACTAAACAGACAGCAAGTTGGCACCAGGTAATGCAAGATTCAAATGCACTACAAGTACACAGAAAAGTGTATAGAACCCGATTTCTTTAGCCAACCCAACAAGCATTCTTCATTCAGAGCCAAGGGTAGACATTTCCAACTCTTTACTGTGCATCAGTAAAAAAAGGAAAGCCCTTGTGCTTGAGCATAATGTTTTGAACTTTACCAAACATGAATCGGTTGCTAAAGTAAACCAAAAACAAGCAACAACCTATGGTTTTGGACATCCTTGAAGTCCCTTGCATCTGCTAAAGGAACAATCTTCGTCTGGACATGGGATGAATCGCTGCATCATTTGACAACTATAAGATAGGCTTTATCGATAAAGCATTGTGGAAGAAGCCAAAAAAATCAACATCGCCACTTTGTTATCTAAAAGAGAGCACTGGTATAGCAAATGCCCCATACAGTGACCCAAACCCTCCAGAACAGCATTGAGAGAACTTCTTAGACTGTTTTGGGATAAAGGATTTGTGAAGGGTTTGTGGAGGGAAAAGAAGGGGGGGAGAATTTGAATAGCAGGTTTCTTGTTTCTCCAGCCTTTAATTTTCCTTCAGCGGAGCCCTTCACATCTCTTTCGTCACATGCAACCTTAACAATCTTGGAAAATATCATCTCAATAGCCAAACTACGTATGCCCAACTCAAAAAAATTAAAACCACCAAGCTGATGGAGAGTTCAAAAGGGAAAAAAAGGCCGACTCAATGCAAAAAGCTCCGGCATATGCGGGGTCTGGGGAAGGGTTGATATACGCAGTCTTACCCCGGGTGTTTCCGTAAATCGAACCAGTGACCTATAGGCCACAATGAGGTAGCTTTACCGCTACGTCGGGTCCGCCCTTCGAAAAAGGAAAGGAAAAAAAGTATGTGTTATGCAAGAATACGGTGATTCGATCCACACAAACAGTAAAGCACGAAACTATCACACAAGTTACAGCACGAGAGAACATAGAATAAGTGGTTCGGAAGCCTGTCTTCGTCCATGGAGATAGGGAGACCAATACATAACACACAACACAGATTACAAAGTTTCAAGTCTCACACAGCCTTGGTCTGGTGCTCTCTCTGCGCTGTGGACCTTGACCCATCATTGGTCTCTTCCTCTCTTAGAGGCCCTCTAAAATAACTCTCAGATTAAAAGAAACACAAAACTCACAAACTTTGATACATTTTCAAGCTAAAAAATCAATATTTAGACATCAAACAAAGAGGTGTTGCAAAATAAACTTACACCAAACCCCGAAAATGAAGTCTTGAACAAATACCATCCAAATGGACCAAATCTCTGCATTTCACATGCACAGCATTCCACAGATAAACTAAAAGAATAGATATTTGGACCTCAAATAAACAAATTATGCAGGAAGAAGAAAAAACTTTTCAAATAAAATGCTACCAAATACTATAAAATAAAACAACAAATACAAAATCCACCCTCTCAATCGAGCCATAATCATGCGATAGAAAACTCAGAGTTCGATCCATAGATTAAATGAGTGAAACACTGAAGGTCTTAAAGTGAAGACAGAATCTTGTAATAAAATAAACAAGATAAACTTACCAAAGCAACAAGATACGGTGAACTGCGGGAAAAAAAGAAGACTATCCACTGTTACTCTGCTCCTTCAACTTGCTCTGTTCTGTTCGCATTTAAGGAAATACAAAGGTAGATACATATATTCCTCTAGGTTTCGTACTTTCGACTAATCTTCGTTCAAAGTCTACTTTCAACTATGAAAATATCCTATGAGCCTCGCAGTCTCGCAGACTAGAGAAAGGCAGAGTGTTTACTGTTCTTCGTGAAATGGTAGAGAGAGAAAGGGGGAAGAGAGAGAGTGTGCTCTATCGCGGACGTCAAATCTG
>NMUG010007146.1:0-12212 GCA_002855965.1 Monotropa hypopitys
CTGACACCAAAGACCAGCTAAGCTGAAGATCCCCCTAAAGAATGTACTCCTCCTCACGCGACACTGAAGACGATAACGGCTCATCACCTAACAATCACGTAGAAATACAAATATAAGAACATAATCGCGATATATAAATTTAACGAAATTAAATATCATTTTAAACCCTTATTTAAGCCTCCTAAATTAATTTAATATATTTTATTAATTTTCACCTTCCCGGAATTTATTAATCATTCCCATTCTAATTTAATATTTCCCCCCTTTTTATATTTATTTCACCCAATAAACTCATAGTAATTAATTAAATAATTAATCCCCTCTTCAAAATAATTAAACCATATTATTTCTATTTTCACTTTTTATTTAATTAAAGAATTTAATGACCCAATAACTGATTCGCTCGAGCCCATTGGATTTCAAAAATAATCTTTTTTTCTAAATTCATTAATAACTCTAAAAAAAGATCAATTATAAAAATTATATTATTTTAATTAATTTTAAATATTTTTCGACCATCTCTCGAGCCCCCAAAATCAGCCTAAACGTTGCCCTTAAAATAGTAAATCAATTTGTTTTCCTCTAACAGATAATGTGATGGTTAATCGCAGATTTCGATCAATCTATTATTCTGATTCACATAATGTTTTACGTACAAACTCCTAAGACAATTACCAACACAACTCCATAATTTATTTTACAAAAATATTTGGTTTCACAATATTTTTTATTATTTTACTTCAAATTTCAAAAAACGTGAATCCATCAGAACAGGTCGTGTTTAATCATGAATTTCTCCTAAACGGTTCATCCAAACTTCTTGATTTTTTATACACAACTAGTTAAGACACTTACCAACATAGTCTCATAGTTTGTTTCGAAAAATAACTTGATTTAACTAATGTTATTCCTTTCCAAAAATTACCAAAGCTGCTGTCCGAAAATCAGTTTGTAACCCGACATGATTTGGCCGGAAAACGGTATAAACTGGCCGGAAAACGGTATAAACTGGCCGAAAAAACATCGGCCACCACCGCAACAACACAGAACACCGTCTATATATACTTACGCGTCGTATATACACATCAAATTTCTTAAAAATCGACTACGCAACAAAAGTCTCTTCCTTATGTGGTTTCTGTTTTGATTTTTGCTATTCGTATACTCACTGCATATTTCGGTTTTATCCAAAACTTGTATACTTATCAACTTCTTCCTTTATTGGCTGTTGTCTTTTTGTTGATAAGTTTTGTTCTTTTTTTAATTAACCCACCACCAGCCACGTTTGGTATTGTTTTAATTTAAGGGGACTTTATTTTGATTGTCTTTTTTTTTAATCTAACACTTGGCAAGATGCATGCTAGGCATGCAGTTGAATTATCTTCCATTTTTAAATCTCAATTTCTTATTTTTTTTTAAAAAAATTCCAAATCTCGCCCATTGTTTAGTTATCTTTAAATTCTCTTAACAAGTTAATTAATTTAATTAACACAAATTTATGATGCGGGTCTCATAGTTGGTGTCACCTCTTGCCTCTTAAAAGAATTCCACAATTTTCTAGCCTCGCCTCTAAAAAGAAAGGTCGCCAAAACCACCATCTGATCCCCCTCAACTCCTATAGTATCTAACACCAACTCCACCTCCTTCAGTCATTCCTCAACCACTTCAGGGTTATTAGACACCTCAAACACAGTAATATATAAAAGTTTAAATCTCTCTAAAAGGCATGTACCTATACCTCTCTCCATGTTTTGATTGGCCTGTAACTGGATTAACATTTGTTGTCCCTCTGCCAATTGAGTGATGACTGTCATAATTCGGGTCTCCTCTCCAACTGCAGGTGGAACACCCCCACCACTATTTGGGTTCAAAGCATTCACACTAGCCTCTTCCTCAGTCCCTTGGTTGTTCAGCTCCATTGCTTTCTTGAAAATCACAACACAGGAAACAACATGGTGGAAACAAGTATTAGATGCTAAAAACTCACGCATTAGTCAAAGACACCTCAATGACTAAAAGCATGACTCGACATCCTATGGTCCACTACTTAGCCACCTTAACCCTTAGCATTTTGTTATACTATACTTTTCCACTTAACTTCCCAAGACTTCCCATTAGAAGAGAACGTTGATTAGGAATCCTTCCAATCGAATTTCAAGGAAAGTCTTGTGGGTGTCAAAGACACACATAATAGTCGCAAAACACTAATACCACAACTCCCAACACTTACCTCAAACTCACACCTCAAGTACAAATTCTATTTAATCACATGGTCCCCTAACTCAAACCTAGAACTTAAGCTTTGATACCAAGTTTTAACATCCCAAAATCATAATTACTCAAAATACGGAATTTAAAATTTCTTTAACTTAAATAAAAATCCTCAATGACATTTCCAAAACATACTAAACGAACCAAGATAAAACCTATGGGATAAAAAAATAATTTCTACAAGTGCTTATAAGACTCAAACAGAAACCACAAGATAAAACAAGACGAACTGCTGAATGATCTCCAAAAATACAAGTCTCTGAATAAAATACAATACAAGACTACCCAAGGGTACTACTACGAAGCCACAAGCATAACAATTCTCAATAATGACCTTAGCCAAATATCACCATCCAAGCATCAATCTTCCTCCAGCCTCGTAGTGGACCGCTAAGCCTGTAAACTATTTTCCAAGTCAAAAATAAGGAAAATATAGTGTGACTATGATATTTTTAACTTCCAATCTCAAACAATTTCAGTGACAAAAATCATAGAATGAACATCAATTTACTTTCATTCATAAGTGTATCCCATGTATATTACTTTTATATATGATGGCCGAAGCTCTTTTCAAAATGGTTTGACCATCCCATGCCTGAAAATAGCTATTGCTATATGCAATAGTTCGTACGCCTCGCGCACATTTTTGGGTATGCCCGCCAACAATTGGACTTACTCAGGTTGCCAATAACGCCACACGTCCCACGCAGGCAATGCATAATATATATATGTATATCATGCTCCTTGCTTTTGAGCGAGGCCTCAATGCATTTCTCGAGCCTCCCTGTCAAAACAATCTATAAATCTTAGTCCACAAGGAAATATAAGATTGAATTGCATACTTAACACTAGTGAAATAGCCTTAACCATAAATCATTACAATCATCCTACTCAAAAGTCCAACATAAAATCCCAAGTCATACACAAACCCTTTATGATTTCACATGAGTTCCAACAACAAATATTCATAAAAACACTAACAACATTTTATAATCCCAAGATGATCAAGCTTCTACATCAAAATCTCAAACACATACAACCTTTACCCTAAATATGGTGATTTACTCACAACCCAAACAACCCTCTTTACAAAAACTATAGATCCACTTGCTATGTACAACATACTAAAGCATAGACTAGATACACATGCATTAATCCCAAGAACATGTTAAGAAGATAGGGAGAGAGTTCTTAAAACCACAAGGGTGAAAGTACTTTCAAAAAGAATTAGATCACAAGATGAGTCCCTACACCAAAATCTTCACAATCTCTTCTTCAACCTTGGAACTTCAATGGAGTCTTCCTCTTTATCTCTCTACCTTTATCTCTAGGTTTAGGAAGAATAGAATGGTGGATAATAATGTATTTTAGCCCTAATTAGTACTTAGAGGATAGGTTAAACGTTTTAGGGTGCAAAAGGACCAAAAGCCCCTCAAAAACTGCTTTCCACGTCTTATTTTTTTAACCCAACTGCTGCGTCGTCCGGGGGCCGGATTCTCGTCTGGACGAGACCTCACCTCGGTCTGGACGAGACCCACTCTCGTCTCGACGAGCCAAAATCTAAAACTCCCAAAACTTTCTGCTTGGTCATCCGGAAGGCCCACCTTTCTCGTCCGGACGAGAATCCCCAAACAAGCCCAAAGTGAAATGGTTCAATCCTAGACCCTTGAGACTCATCTCCAAAAACTTTCTTCAAGGTTCAAACATCAATTAGGCATCCTATGGTTATTCAATGACCTTCCTCAAGGCCAAAAATCACTTCTACTCAAACCCCAAGGATTTAATTTAAGGTTAAACACCTAAGATAGTCTTAACCTCAAACACACAAGTCACCTCAAGCCTCATCTACCCTCATGATTTTAAATGATTAAACCTCAAGATTCAATCCGATTGTTTAATAAGAAACATTAATTATTTGTACGAAATAATTAAAAGAATTGAATAAAAGCTACAGATATTATACTTGGGACTACCTTGGTGTGACGTGGGCATGCTCACATGACATGTGCTCGGCCATTTGGATTCAATGTTTTGTGCTAACACATGTCTCAGTAATGTTCAGAAAAAGACCAAAATACCCTTGTTCATGTTGAGTCCCTTTGGAATGCTTTCCCACAATATGGAATAAGTCGTTTGCATCATTTTGGCTTGGATATTGCAGACAAGTGACGTGGACACGCCCATTCTACCCGATAATGTTCATTTGACATCAATGACTTGTGCTAGCATGTCTCCGATACATTTCATGTCGACAAGGAATGACACATCGATGTGCATGTCAAGGGAAAAAACTGAATGCCAATGCGAATGTTGTCGGTCAAAGAAGGCAAGATGCGACATATTGATATGCATGCTGTTGGTCAAAGAGGAAAATGAATGACATGCCAACGTGCATGTGAGTTCCCAAAATAGCGTGTCGACATGCATGATGGTCAAATAAGTTAGGAACAAAAGCCCAAAATGACATGTCGATTTGCACACCATGTCACGACACAACTCGATAATTATCAAGGTAATTACGAGATTAGTGACGTGACAATATGAAAAGAACAGATTACAATTAATCAACAACACTAAAATTAACCATAACTAAAAAGATGAAGGCTGCTGACCTCATAAATAAATACAAGTGATTATACTACAGGGCTCAATAAACTGGGTGTAACACCCCGAAAATTTAAACAATTATTTTGAAATAATGGTATTGAGCAAGATAATAAATAATAAATAAAGGAAAGTGCGAAATTAAACCAAATGAAATAAAGCTCCTACAAAGAGCTATAGTCTTCAAATCTTCAAAGGATGCAACAGGCTCCAATCCATGTTATGCCACCTAATCCTTACCTAAAAAGTAGTGGACTAGGCAAAGACTAGTAGAGAGATGTAAACAAACAATATATATACTAGTTGTATGCACGTGCGAGGATACATAAATAAAAGGGTGAGATGCATGCATAAGGATCCGATAAGCTTTCTTTGAAATTTTCAAAACATGAGATATTATTCCAATTTCCAATTTTTAATAGTCAAGTGTCTAAACAATTGACCTCCTTATCAAAATAAGGGTTTTCAAATCATTTCCAATTTCCTTATCTAAATAAGGTTTTCCAATTATATAATTAAGAGTTTAGACTATTGTTCCGCGCTAGTAGCTCATCAACTAACTAACCGTGAAATTACTCATATTATCTAACTCGATGGGAGGGTCCAGTCAAACCCCTATTGCGCAATGTCGTGAATGCATAATATTCAGGGATCAAAATCCTGGGGATCAAAATCCCATAAATATAGCCAACTCAAGTATCGATATCCATACCCATCAATTTGATTAATTCCAAAAATCCTTATTTTCCAAAATTCACATGTTAAGGCCAAAGGCCAAATGATGGTTTCCTAATGCTTTACAAGGTACCAATTTGAAATTAAAGCTATCAATTTGATAAAACAAGCATTTAATTCCATTTGGCCCAAATTCCCGACTCAGGGTTTGAGTACATTTAGGGTTTTACAAATTAAACATAGGAGAGTTAAATCAACACTCTAGGAAGGCCATAGAAGATGTCAATGGAGTCCTAGACTCAACACAACTCGAATAAAACTCAAAGGAATACTCATACTTGTAATGCCCACGAGTTTTTAACAAGGATAGTAGAGAGAGGAAGAGAAACTAAGATACATATATACATAGGGATACAAAACTCTACCTTAGGATATGATTGAACCAACTCTATATGAGAGTCCTTGTGCTCTCACGAAAATATGCTTACCAATGTGTATAGGATGGTCCCGAGGAGGTTCTTTGTGAAGGGCTTAAGCTCCAAAACCCTTCCAATTGAGAGAGATTTAAGAGAGAAGTGGGAGAGAGAGAGATAAATCGACTTCGAGAGAGGGAGGAGGAGAGGTGCGGCTAGGTTTTGATGTTTGGAGTGTATATGTCGAATAAAATGAGAAAGAGGTGTATTTATACGACCCTACAAACTCATTCCCGAATTACCCTTACTGAGGGTGCATATCGATATACATGAACTGTATATCAATATGCGATAGGCTAGAGGTTGCCCAGATACTTTCTATTTCGATATACCCTAAGGGGTATATCGAAATGCAAAAGAGGGGAAAATGGACAGAGGTGCCCTATTTCAATATACCCTAAAGTGGTATATCGAAATGCAACATATTGAAATGCCAGCAAACCTTATATCAAAATGGAACCACGGAAAGGAAGACCAGAAGTCATGCATTTCGAAATACCTTTCAATGGTATATCGAAATACTCACGAGGTAAGAGGGACCAGAAAATCCGTATATCGATATGCACAAAGGTGCATATCGAAATGATGGCAATCGATAGGCAAGCCAAAGAAAGCTCATTTCGATATACACACAAAGTGTATATCGATATGCACCACA
Source organism: Monotropa hypopitys (assembly GCA_002855965.1). Lineage (NCBI taxonomy): Eukaryota > Viridiplantae > Streptophyta > Magnoliopsida > Ericales > Ericaceae > Monotropa > Monotropa hypopitys. The sequence goes on from NMUG010007146.1 coordinate 6,682, forward strand.
AGGAAGGATGGTCAGATGCATCCTATATCGAAATGCAACCACCCCTATATATCAAAATGCATCATTTGGAAGAAGGAACAGACCAATAGCATTTCGATATACACTACAACTGTATATCGAAATACATACCAAAGAAAGGGGACCTGAGACCAACATATCGAAATGGCAAAGGAGGGGAAGGGTAAACTCATTGACTAAATTGAAATACGTGATTGCCTAGCAATGTGGCAATCACCCGAACATCAATAAACATTCTCATTTCCATTCCCGAACCTTCTAAACATTTTAAATCATGAAATGTGAGTCCCGGGAAGGCTTAGATCACCAAATTTTCAATTTAATTCTATATGAATTCCGCTAAATGGAATAAAAAATTAAAGGAAAATATATGGGAATTAATTAAAATTTCTGGAATGTGACAAACTATCCTCCTTACAGAAATTTCGTCCTCAAAATTTTCATGATCAACTAATCGAAGATGCAACAACAACAATAGGAATCTTCTATAAATTTAATAGGATGCGAATAGGTTGTTCCTCGAAATTTGCAAGGACAAGGACTAACGGCGAGGACAAGGTCCTTAATATTTGAGACCTCGACATAATCAAATTAAGAATTTACGGTTTCGAAAGAGGTTATGTAACGGTCTAGAAATTTGAATATAATTTTCCGTTACTTTAAATTTATTCATAGGAAGACTTATTCAATTAAATTTTCATTTAAATTCATTTGGAGAAAATTAGTATTAATCCCCTTGAACGGATACCCTTCTTAGTCATTTGAAATCAATTCCCAAATTGATTCTTCTATGTTCCCAAGCCTCCCCGAGATGATTTTGAGATCACGAGGAGTTGAGTATGCTCAATATGGGACTTTGAGGTATTCGTGGATATTCGGGTGATTGCCACGAGTGTTCGGCAATCACTATTCAAGAAATTTAGTCTTTCATTTTATCCCCTTCATTTCGATATATGTATGGCCCCCTTCCCTTTTCATTTTGATATGCAAGGTTGGGATTGGTCTGGAATGCATTGCATTTCGATATGCAGTGGAAGTGCATGTCGAAATGCCTCTTCATTGATTTCCAATAATGAGTTTGTATATCGAAATACACTTGGTGTGTATTTCGATATACTAAGTCCTCTGACCCTCCTTCCTTATGCCGTATTTCGATATACACATTGGTGTATATCGAAATGCATTCTCCTGGGGCTCATATCGAATGGATGTATATCGATATAGAAACCTCTCTGCTCAAAAATCCTTCAGCAGCATTTCGATATACTCATAGGAGTATATCGATATGCAAGGTCCATTGCTCCGTTTCCTTTAGTGTAAATTTCGATATACTCCTTAGGAGTATATCGATATACAAACCTTACTGCATGGATTCCTTCTTGTTGCATTTCGATATACCACTATTAGGCATATCGAAATGCTGAGTTTTCTGGGCAATTGCAAGGCAGTTGCATATCGATATACACCTTGTGTATATCGATATGCCCTTCAGTAAGGGTAATTTTGGACTTGATTTTAGGGTTATATATACTCTTTTTATACACAACCCTAAACGTAAATCATTCCTAATGCCTTCCAGTAGCCACCCCGTACCTCTCTCTCCTCTCTCACGATTTTATCTCCTCTCTCTCACTTCTCTCCCACTTCTCTATCAATCTTGGGTGTTTTAGAGCTAAGATCTTCACAAAGGTTGTTCTCCCAGACATCCTCTTCGCATTGGTGGGCATATCCGCATGAGTTCTTCAAGACCTCTCATCTAGAGTGTTGTGCCTTGGTTCTAAAAGGTAGAGTGGGTCTAACCTTATGTTTATACATGTCTTAGTTTTTCATTTCTCTCTATTTCATGAACAAATTCGGGGTGGATTCATTTCTAGGGTTTCCCTAGGTTCCTATTGGTTCGGCCATTGAGTCTAGGATTCGATTAACCTTGTATACGACTTTCTCCTAACATCAATTACATGTTTTTGAAGTTAGATTCGAAAAGCCCAAATTCGGATTAAAAACCCTACATTGGCCTTCTTTAAATAAATTGGGGGAAATGAGATTTAGCCTTGGAAATGTCTAATTGGTAGGTTAAATTGAATATTGGTATGTTGATACCTTTAAACTTTTTGGAAATTGGCATTTCTCTAGTTTCAATTTCATATTTCTCATGTTTGAATCAGATGCCCGAATTCTTATTGAAATTTCTAATGTCAATTTTATTGGTGCATGGTTCGCATGCGCTTTGGCATGCATGTAGCCCCCTTTCCAACAACCTAGGACAATGCACATAACACAGGTGGCGGGTACAGGGGAAGCTGGGCGGTGCCTAATAGCCTTAATTAGTGTGTATCCTGACATGTTGACTATCATGTTCCGAAAGTATAAGTTGTGGAACTTATAGAAGATATCTTATGTAGTCAAGTACACTCTTGTCGGGCCGATCTGGTACCCTTCCCTAAGTAGTGGTGATGCCCTGGGTGCTATGGCTGAAGGGAGCGTCGTAGAACTCAAACCTTTGGCTATATGTTTGACGGTCTCCATCCTGCACCGGTCTCCTCCTCTAATGCTAGTGCCAACGCGAAACTTGACTAGACCGATCAGTCGGCCTTTCTTATTTTGTCCCTCAACAATACCCCCAACCTTGCTTCAGCATCGATGGAAGAGGGGTTGATTCAAACTACCAACGAGAGGTAGAACTGATGGAATGCTATGTGAATCGTTCTCATCATAACCATTATCCGGCTGATTTCCACATGTCAGTTGGGGAGGTGTCATTTTACCCGCATCCGTTTAGATCCCAATAAAGTATCATATGCACATTAACTATATGACCATATATCAACACTTGATTGATCAGTGCAACGGTCGATGTGATGTTTGGCATGCATTGTTTCAACTTCCAAGAAAGCAACTGGCGTATATTTAATGATAATCCACATGTCAGCATCTGATTGGTTGGCATAGTGGTTGATGTGATGTTTGGCATATGTCAGCTCTGCTCTGGCAGCTCCGCTTTGAATTCCCACTTAATGTTTGGTCATGTGGTGTCTTGGGATTGGTCGGCACTAAGCAGCCATGTAGCCCGGTCGGTTTTCAAAATTCAAACTCATATCCTTAGTCCCCTTATAAATACAACACAAAATGGGAAGGGGAAGGGTTTCTTACTTCAAAAGCTCCTCTCTCCTTGCTTCCGCTTCTCCACCTGTCCAGACAATCCTTCGATCAACTGCATTTGTTGTGTTCTAGACCTTCACGACCCTTATTTTCACTTAAGGTATGGATCTTTGTACTCTTCAATAGTTCGTTTGCAAATATTTTGGGGTTGTGACCCATCTAGGGGTATGTTCTATGTATCCTACCATGAACACCTTCTTCTTCTTTCTAGACAATCTTGCGATGGTGCACTGGTCGCACCACCCGTATTTCCAATGACTGCTATCTCTTTGATTTCTACCTTGTGTCATGTCGGTATGGGGTTACGCCTGCCCTTTTTACCTTTGGTTGGATTCCCGGGCCACTTTTATGTTTTTGTCCCCCTATCAAGGGGACATGGTTGAATGTCGAATAAACTGATGGTGGGTTTTTCTTCTAGGTTTCCTTAATTATGGCACCGAAGAAGCATTCTAATAAGTACCAGCTGCTTCTATTCTCCAACCCATCGGTGAAATCGTTCCAGGAACAGTCTACCATTTTGGACAACATGCAATTTTCCCTAGCCCCCATGGATGATCTTGTGTCTAGGCCAAAGCAAGTCCACATTCTTATCCTTCCTATCATCGACAGAGGTGCACACTTTCCCATCCACCCCTCATCTACTTATTTTCTTTCAGCTCGTCCACACACCATCGCAAGTGATGGTGAATGCCTTCAGGGTGATAATGGGGCTCATAAAACTAAATGAAGTCCTGGAAGACCCCCTCAGCTTCGAGGACTTCTTTGGCCACTACTTTGTCATGTTCAACAAGAAGTCTCAAAAGTATTGCCTTGGCCATCATTCGAGCTATGAAGGAATCATATCACAGTTGCCGAACTCCAATAAATATGCCAATGACTACCTGGTAGTCTCCGGCAACTTCGAACCTAAATCAGCTAATTACCTGGTTCCTGGGGAGACCCAGATGCTCGGTAAGCCGATTAACTTTATTGTAAGGACATTTCTTTAATTTATTGTTTTCTGATGGGAATATTTTTATCTTGTAGCTCTGCATAAAGTACCGACGCTGAAACAAAATTCTGACTTGGACTGGATAAGGGAGGCTTTGGATCTCGATGTCGAGATGTTCGATACCGTTTTTGCTGGGTTATACTCTGTCGTATACCCACATGCTTGATTCTAGGTTGGCAAGTAGAGGGTCTTCTACTAGTGCCGAGGAGACTGATCAACTCGATCTAGGACAAATGTCTCACTTCCAGTGCACACCGAAGGATTTTACTATCGAACTGTTCCCTACTACTTCCGAACCATCCCCTACTGAACCTTTCATCAAAAAGCCCGTTGTCGACAAGCCTGACAAGGTGCGAAAAAGTAAGAGGGTCTATATAGCCAGCATGTCTGACATCATTCCTATTCAGAGCTTTCCCGTCAAGGGAGATGTGTTGGGGGAATCAAATAAGAAGAAGGAGGCCGATGTGGGTCCTGCTCAAGATTGGGTGTCACACCCCAGAAATTCACATTATTTTTCCTTGCATTTTCTGGATATTCTTATAAGATTTTCCATATCTCCCTCTCGATTTATTCTGGATTTGTTGATGTTCAGGCCATCCCGGGGCTTGGATTATGGATTCCATAGGGATTTGAAATGTTGGGCTATGTTCAGAAGTGTTTGTTGACGTTTGGGTGGACCCTCGGTGGTCCACATACCCATCCTTGTGCCCAAGTTATATTTTGATATAGGGAAATCAATTTCCTTCTCTCATGCACATTTCAATATGTGCCTTGTGTATGCCCAGATTTCCTTCTCACATTTCGATATGTGAGTGTGATGTTGGCTGTTCATAGCCACATTTCGAAATGTGGCTTATTCCTTTTCTCCATCCTTGTTGCATTTCGATATGGGGTGTCTCTATAGGCATCCCATATTATATTTCGATATGTACAGTATGCCATGTGGGCTACATTTCGAAATACGACAGTCCCATCCCCATCCCCAAATTACATTTCGATATATAGGCTTGTTGGTGGCCCCTCCTTGTCACATTTCGATATGTGCAATGAGGAATACATCGAAATGCCAACATGTTGTTCAACCCTTCCTTTGTTGCACATTTCGATATGTTCTTGGTGCACATATCTAAATACATATGTTCTGTTCATCAGGCCAGCACTCATTTGGATATTCACATTTCGATATGTGACTAGCCATATTTCAAAATGTGTCTCATTAAGTGCAATTTGGGAATTTGATTCGTGGCTTGTACCTATAATCCCTCCTCTGAACCCTAACACACTGACCGTGTCGTTTTAGGTCACAATTAATATTTATAAAACCACGAAATTACACTACTCTTAGAATAGCGGTAAGGACGGG
>NMUG010007147.1:0-12212 GCA_002855965.1 Monotropa hypopitys
TATAATTCACGGCCCCTTGTTGTGGTTTGGAAAAAATGTAAATTATTGTTATTCTTTTATTCAATTCAAAAAAAAAATGGTTTGAAATTTCGGGGCGTGACAGTCATAATCTATCGTATTCATGGATTTCTGTCACAATAAATACTTGTGTTTTGGAAGTTAAAGATGCATATTCACACTCTGTTTCCTTGTTTTTGACTTGGAAATAGGTCGCATGTTATTGGTCCACTACAAGGCTGAAGGTCGTTGGATGCTTGGGATTGATTGTTGAGCTAAGGTGATCCTTGGGAAATAGTGGCTTGAGATCCTACTTAGTCTTGTTGGCAGACTTTTACTGTCCTTTATTTTTGGAGACTTGTATTGAGATTTGTAGTAGTTGGTGACACTTTTTAATGTTTTTCTTTGAGGTTTTGGCTATGTAGTACCTTTGGACTTGTACTTAAGGAATTACCTATTTTGGTGGTTTCCATGTTGACAATATTACTCGAGGCTTTTATTTGTTCAAGAGGTTTATGAAAATTTTAAATTTTTGCTGTATTTTTAAGTTTGGGATGTTACAAGCTCGCAGCCCCTCTCCCCCGTAACCCCTTCTTCCCCATAACATTTGTTTCTCCCGAAACCCTACCCCATGGTGCTGCACCCTTCCCCCTCTCCCTCACCTCCAGCCGTGACTCCCCCTTTCCCTCTCTGGCGAGCTCCCCTCTCCCTCCGCCGACCACTCTCCCCTCTCCCCTCTCGACATCTCTCTCTCTCACGCGATTCTCACTCGGCTCTCCCCCTCTACCCGCGATTGTGTCCCCTCTCTCCCTCTCTCGGCCATTTCTCCCTTCCCTCCTCTTCCACGCACACACACACCAGCCATGTGTGGTGGTGGTGGCACTGTGAGGATGGCGGTAGCAGGTGGTGGTACTAGGCAGCAGTGAGCTGCGGCGAGCTGCGGCGCAGGTGGTCACAGGTGGTGGCACGGGGGCTAGTTCGGTGGGTCTACGACTATATTCCAGCAATGGTTTGGTGATTCACAGCAGCGGCGGTGGCGCAGTGACTGTACATGCGGCAGTGGCAAGCGTTGGTGGTGGTGTTGGCGCGTGGGGTAGAGATAATGGTGTTCCGTGTGGCAGCAATAGCAATAGATGAGATGTTGGCCGTGGCCGTTCAGTGGCAACCATGGTGGTCGGTTTAGTGACGACGGCAGTCCGGGCTTGAGTTTGAGGTACGACAAGGTACAACTAAGGATGGGCGAGCGGTGTCGCACAACGATTGAGGCTCCGTCAACCGCGAAGCTTTGCGTCAGTGGGTAAGATTCTGGTCCTCTCTTTTTAGTGTTTCGAATCGTTTATCGTCGACTGTAACTGTTTGTTGGGTTTTGTAGGTGCCAGCCCAAGCGAGCGGCGATAATCTGCGACACGCGACTGGCAGGGCCTTGACCACCGCTTGTGGTCGCATCGGCAGGTATACTACGCACTCTTTTTAATTCTCGCAAAATCCAGATTTGTAGTTTATGTCTGTAGGAGGTGTAAGGACAGATTCCTGTTGTTGTTGGCGCCTTAGTGCGGTTCTCTTATTTTGGGCAGGTTACTGCCAAAATTTCTAACAAATCCATTGCCTGCGATTGTCACAGAAACTCCAATTGAGGTAGAGTTCTCTATCCCTCTCGTTTGTTCTATTGGTCTTCTATTTTCTACATCGCAAATATATTTACAATGCGTCGTCGTGAACACTTGTACTAAATCACGTTTTCGAGTCGTCGTTCACGTCAATCGGTCAATTGTGGGTATTGTCTAGGGTCTCTACGTACTCCCTAGGTTGTTGGTCGTTCGATTTCTAAATTGATTGAGAAAAACCCAATTTTTATAAAAAGTTTGGCGTCGTCATTTTTATGAAATTAAATTGAGGAGATTGACTTGTTGGACACTCTTGGGTGGTTGGTGATTTAAAACGTAGTCTTGACACATTTTTATTGTAATTTGAACGAAATTATTGTTTTGCGAACGAATGGAACATTTTAGAAATAAACGGAATATTTTAGTAAGAATGAAAGGAAAGTCACATTTTGGATTGATACGTCGACTAGGAGGTTATTGCCCTAGGTCGCACGGAATGATTTGATAACGTAAAAATGTGACGTGTAACTCTATACGAGGAAATACTTTTGTGTTGGCTAACATTATTCGGGTAGCTGGATTTTGGTACCTTGAGTGGCTACTGTGAGCACTCACGACATTGCGCAGTGGGGGGTTGTCTGGCCCCTCCCGACGAGTTGGGAAATATGAGGAGTTTGACAGGAAGTTGGTTGATCCCCAACTAGCCCGGAATTAGCCGAAACTCAATAAGTATATGATATTGTCCTTATTGTATAAAAGGTGCGGAATGAAAATTGGAACACTCGGAAAACGTTTGGAACAACGAAAATGAGTCTTTACTTGTGTAGCTTCGACACTTGGACACTTTCTACCTTTTGGCCTTGTCTAGGCAAACATTTGGAAAATATTAGTTATACTCGCTCTCTTGTCTCGAGTCTTGGTTAAACGTAAGTGTCTTACTACTTATCTTTACGATGAGTCAAATGTGGAACTTTGAAAGAAAAGGAAATATTTTTAAATATAATGAGATCCATTGCATTGCATCATTTACATTCCTTGCATTGTCATACACTTGCACCCCAATATTATAGACGTTAGGAGATAGATTATCTCTACCAGGCGGCGGTACCTGACATTCTACTTTTGTAGGACTCACCGTTGACTTGGAGCCGCAGGATCCTTCATAGGACTTGAGGCTGGATCAAACTGTTGTGATAGGTTTCTTTTCTTTTCAGTACTGTACATCATTTCTTTTATTTTCTGTTGGCCACCTTGTACAAGATTGATTTATAAAATCCTATTTTGGCCCTTTTCTTTTAGTTGGGGCATTGTTGTACAGGGTTGTGTTATAAAAACCTATTCGCCTCTTTTATTTGTATCAGAGTAGCGCAGGCGTATGCTATAATAATTATTGTGGTGGATTGTATAGTGTAGTTGATTAGTACTTATCCTTTTTATCTGTATACTCTTACCCATTTAACACTTCTCAAAAAAATATATTTCAAATTTTGGGAGTGTTACAGTTGGTATCAAAGCGCTCATTTCGACTTACCTAGGTCTTTGGGTGAGACTTTTAGTCTTAATGAGTGCACCGTTCCTTTTGTGTAGCTCCGAGGGATTGCATTTAGGGTGCATGGCATGTGCATCTAGGCATTGAATGTGTGTGCATTGCATGGATCTCATAAAACAACAAGTTTTTATAACTCGAAATAATTAAATGGTTTGGAAAGTTGTGATGTCTACTCATTCGAGTTAGTCTGGTTGTCGTCCTTTTGGAAATTCGGACTCGTTTCTGTTGATGTTGAGGTGACTTTCGGGCCTGTTTTGGCATTTGTTAGAGGATCTTGTCGATATTGGGCTTGCGTGTTCCTGTTATATCTTCTTGTTGATAATGTTGTCACCTACTCTGTCGTGGTGAACTATTTCGAGTTCCTGGTTCCTAGAGTGTAAACGAGTTTCTTCGTTGATTCTAGTGCTGAATTGGCTTCTTGTTCCTCGATATCATTGGTGGTTGCAGCCATAGCTTGTCGAGTCTGTTCCTTCGAAAGAAACGGAGTCGTGTTGTCATCATCATGGCTTTTAAGCCTACTTCTTAGTGGCAAATGGTGGAACTTTACGGCAGTCAGTTGATCGATTCTTGTTTGCCCTTCTAGTAAGGATGGTGAATCTGTTTACGATTGGTTAACCATTTCTTAAATTCTCTCTGTTGTAATCCCGGATGAACTCCTTGTGTGATATTCCTTGTAGGCGAATGTCGTTCCTCTTGACGTTGGTATCTGGAACTTGTCGTTTACACCATTGATGTCTACTCCTTTCTCGGTGGTTAAGTTTTGACTCCTTTTTCGTTGCACAATAAGCCTTTTGCTTGGTAGTCTTACAATTGATGGTTGTTTTCCATTGGGAATTGATTGGGTCTCTCTGATGCGTATAGTTCCTTGTGTGAGTTGTGGAACCTTAGAATATCCTTGCTTGTGGGATTGAGATTCATGGTTGCTTCTTGAGGTGTTAGCACTTAGTGATCTACTGATTTTGACCTTATTGGGAAGTAAGGATATCTCGGTGTGGTAAGGTCTTGTCTTGATGGAGGTTGTGCACGATTCACTTGGGATGTGAAGTATCATTGGGTTAGTAGGTTCTTCTTGCGGACTAGTACCGAATGTTTAAGTGATGATGGTACTTTACACTTGTTTGATGCGAGAGTTGATATTGACTTGCGGTTTGAGGTTATTTGAGGATTTGTATTGTACTTGGTGTCTTGCAGTCGCAGTTGCATTTTGGCTGATTGGGAAGAATGACAGAATTTGAGCGAGGTATCCTGCTCATGTGGTAGCATTGAGTTGTGACTTGAAGTCTTTCGGAAAGGGTTAAAATTATGATGGTCCATAGTAGTTATTGGTTCCTTGGTTATTTGGCTAGTTGAGTTGTAGAACGACTTGGGAGATGGCTTTGTGCTAAAATTGTCTTGGTTGGTTAATTGGGCTTGTTGAGTAATCTGGGAGTTAGACTTATTTTGGGTGATATGGTTTTGGCTTGAGGTGATGTGCGTTTGTTTGGGATTTGAAGACGAGAGTAGAGTTGGTTTCTTATTTGGGCATAAGGTTTGTAGGAGGTGAATTATGTTTGGGAAACCCTTTTGGCTTTGTCTTGGTGGCGATTGCGGAAGCTGTGCGTTGTTCAGAAAATCTACTTACTCCTTGTTTTCCAACTTTTGATGTTGCGATTGGTTGTTGCCATCATCTTGTCGACTGTTTGTGATACGTCTACTGTTGTGGTGCTTGTCGTAGTGGTGAAGTGTTACTCTTATCGCGCGCAGAGAATCATCGACTTCGTAGTGCTTGTTTTCGGGAATCGCATCTTTGTTTCGTGCCCTCTTGTCTTGTGGGCTGCTCATGTGCATTCGTTCGTGTTCGTCGTGTCTTCGTACGAATCCAAATTGTGGTCGTATCCGTTGGCGCCGTGTCCATTTGCATTTGGACACTTCTGTTCTGCTATGTTGTATCTATTTGAAACTTTCTTGAGAGTGTGTTGTGGGATTGGTTTGTGGTTGGTGTGATCAGTGAGATGAAGTTACTTTTGCATTGTACAGCTGTTGTAGCGACTCGTAGTTCAAAAAGGAATTTCCGGAATATTGATTCGTATTTTAAATTAAATTTAAAATCTAAATGTATTTTATCTTAAAATCCTAGTGCGATTTTAAGGTGGTTGACCCTAGGATGAGGTAGAGTATTAGATTACGAATCCTACGCAACTTGAATCACCTCAATAGGAGGTCGGATGGAGAAGATATGATCGAAATACGTTCGGAAGTCGCGCGTTAACATTTCTGGGAATGTTCTGAAGTGGTCGTCCGGACCACGGCCAAGTCTCGTCCGGACGAGCTCGGCAGGGAGAAGGCAAAATGGTTCAGGTAGTGTCGTCCGGACGACGGGCTAGTCTCGTCCGGACGAAGGTTCCATATTTCGTATTCTTGCTTCAGGAGGTATCGTCCGGACCACGGGGGTGGTCATCCGGACCAAAGGGGTTTCGTCCGGACGACGGTGGGCTTCGTCCGGACGACGCGTGCGGAAAAATGATTTTCTTTGTATTTTAATGATGGGTATTATGGTCTTTTCACCCAAAATTGAACCCTTAGGCTTAAAATCGTGTTGGGATATTTTTTTTCCCTCATTCCAACCCTAGACTCTCTCTCTCTTCTCTCTCAAACTCCATTGGAGCCCAAGCTCCAAGCTTGGATTTGAAGGCCTTCCGGGCCTCCCCCGGACTTTTGTCAAACCTTAACGTTGATCACCTCGGCGAGATCTATCCGGTGACGTGCATATCGAATCCACTCTCCAAAATTTCGGGTAAGTCAAATTTCTAAAGTGGTTGTCTTGTGTTCTCACCTTTAGAAACGTTGTTCCTAACGTTGTCCGCTATCCATTGACGTACATAGGTTCGCGAGCATCGGAGTTTGACACGGATAGGATTTTGGTCGTCGGCACGTGTATTGAGGTAAACATGTTACTATTTCGTGCATTTGTGTGTGTGTAACTCACTAATGATTTCAAAAATCTAAGAATTTAACGATTTCATAAAAAGTCTCAATTTTTGAATAAATGATCAATTTTGAGAAATTGGTATAATTCGATTCGCATTCATGTATGATCGAATCAATTCGTGATTCACCCGAGAGCTAGTCAACCCTTGAATTCGTCAAGGCGACTGTAAATAGATAAACGACTCGATGATTTTCTGGTTACTTATACTAGCCCAAGGTTTGAGTGTAGATCCTATCTTGGAATTCGTCCTATAGGTTTTGAATCCCTTGTGGCCCTTTTCTAAAATGTTCCGAGCCGGGAATTGAACCAACTAAAGTTCAAGATAATAAATCCACCTACTTGTATTACCTATATATGTACATATATAGAGGGAGCGAGAGTACCCTTGGCTAGGGTTGGTTGTGGACTTGCGAATCGTATTGGGGTGGTGCTAGCCAACACGTGGCTTTAGCAAAGGAATGAGACTTGGCCAATTCGTGGTATTTGATAGCTTGAGGCTTGGAGCCAAGTCGTGGCATTGGAATCCGTTGCGTTTTAGTTGAGGTGTGTGTGGTATTGGTGCGCCTTGGTTTGAGGCTAAGTAGGGAGATGAATGACTAGTTAGTATTGGACTTTCGTGGAAATCATTGGTTGGCCTTGTCTAGGCAACATTCGGACTTTGTGATGGTAAAATCCTTGAATGAATAACCTTCTATTAGTTACGTGTGGTTATATTGGGCTAGATTTATAGAATGACCTTTGTGTAATGGTCTTGGCGTTTATTAGTGATTTTCTTTCCGGTTGAGGTTTGGTTATCCAAATAGAAAGTTTTGGCTTTTCCGTTGTGATAGTTGGATAAATGCGAAGGTTAGAGGTTCTCTATAGATGTGGGTATGTTCGTGTCTAGTGTGGTGTGGTTATATAGATTGGGATCAGACTTGATGACTTGGGTGTGATTATTGAGAACATACTTGGGTTTGCATTATAGGATTCACCCACTTTGCACATATTTACCATACCGCATCTTCACTTAATAGTCACATGTTTGCTGGGTCTTTATGACTCAACTTTTTTCCTACAGTTCCTTGCAGGTTCATGCTATTGGATTGCTCGTAGAGAGGTTAGCTTAGGCTTGCTCTAGTTCCTTGTGATGAGAAGCATGCTCCATTTGAATCATTGTTTTGGTTTCTCCTTTTTCCCCTTTGTAGCCTACGGGCATCCCCTTTATCATAAAAAGTTGTAATCCTTCAAATATCGATAAGTTTTATGCTAAATGATTGTTGAATCAAAATCTCAAATAAGTTTCATTTGAAAGAGAAGGATTGTTAATGTTCTACTTCCGCATGTTTTGTAAAAAGGATATGTTTGTACTTCTTTTCTCTCACGGCCCCTTTGTTGTTGGAACGGTTAGTGCAAAAATATTTATGCATTTCTTTTATTCATAAAAAAATGGTTCGAAAATCCGGGGCGTGACAACTTGGTAGCAGAGCTTTCGGTTCGAATACCTTCGGACCATGGGGAGATTTCTGTCTCTATGGGTTCTCAAAACAGTTTTGAAGATGATTTTTCTTCCGCATTCGCATGCATTGAGAGTTGCATGGCATTAGTATGCCCTTGTTTGAGGCATAGAAGTTATACTTGGGTCGTAGGCTAGTGTGAGCCTTGGGAATCAGAAGATATTGTGCATAGCTTTTCTTGGGTTACTTGTTTGTGATTGCTCGTTAGTCCTTTTGAGGTGGTTGATTGCCCCTTATATGGTTGTGGGGATTCCTTAGTTTATGTCGCGGTTCCTTAGTCTTATTTTGCGATCTCTAAGTTCTTTTCGGCTTGTGTACTATGATGTCCTACCTGTATGTCATTATCGTTTCGTTTGTTGGCTAGGATTTCTCGTTGTGTATCATCTCTATCGCCAATATAGTAAACCGCCAAAGAGGTCGTCGAGCACATCAGGTGCAACAAGGAGTTCAAAGGGGGGATGTTCAGTTAGAGGATGCAGTCGATCCAAAAAGTTTTGTTCAGCAGCTTGCAGAGGCCTTGGTTGAGGCCAAGAGAGCAGCTCAAGCCCCCAGGGCTAGAGGCGTTAGTGCTGTGATGGAATCTTTGCGGGAATTTCGTGCTATGAATCCTCCTAGTTTCGATGGTGAAGGTGAGCCACTTGAAGCAAATCACTGGTTGTCAGGTATCACAAAGGTGGTGGATACCCTCGAGATTCAAGAAGACAAGATGCGAGTATCTTTTGTCTCCTATCAGTTGGTCAGTGAGGCGAGCGAATGGTGGAATTCAGTCGTGGAAATCGAGAAAGATGCAAGCAAGATGGCTAGAGTTGCTAATCCAGAAGCAGTTGATGATGATTCAGTCTCTATGTCGTGGGATCAGTTCGTCGCCGCATTTGAAAATCAGTATTTTCCAGAAGCATTCCGGGATCAGTTGCGGAGTCAGTTCGAGTTGTTGAAGTAGGGCAACATGACGGTGTCTCAGTATGCTATCAAGTTTCAGGCCTTATCGTGTTTTGCCCCAGAGTAAGTCATATAAGAGGATCATAAGTGCCAAAGATTTGAGAAGGGTCTTAGTCCGTCGCTTCAGAAGCTCGTTAGGGGACATCGCATCCATTCTTTCGCCGCTATGCTAGAGTGTGCAAGGGCAGTTGATTCAGTTTGTTCGGAAGCAGAAAAGGAAGTTCCAGCGTGGGAATCTCGTCGGCAGTCCGTTAGTACCGATTCGAGATCATCGTCAGGTAGCATGGGAAGAAAGAGGCACAGAGACCAGATGCAAGTGTTCAGTCAGCCGCGTTCTCAGTTCGTTTCGGAGGTCAGTGTTCAGGGAGCACCGTCCAGTGGTTCGATTGTGTGTCATCATTGCAGGCAGCCAGACCATTACCGTTCTCAGTGTCCCCAGATCATTTGCTCCTATTGTGGTCAGTCAGAGCATATGAGCAGAAATTGTGTGCAGAGGGATGGTGGTCAGGAAGAGTGGGCAGTTGGGCAGTATTCTGCAGCAGATATCAGAGTTGCGCAGTGGCAGCAAAAAAGTCAGAGTCACCGATCGTTTGATTCCAGTCCTCAGTTCGATAGAGGAACTAGTTCCAGTGACACACGCCGTGCTTCGATTCAGAGAGGCATGCAGCCAGTTGGGCAGAAGACTCGTGGAGGAGCGTAGACTATTGCCATTACGGATCCGCAACCGCCAACTTCATTGTTCTAGTAGATTCGTATGGCCTTATTTTCTTTGGTAGTACCACACTTTAACAGAATTGATGCACCTGTCGGCATCTTCCCTTTGTTTTGCGATTTTAGTTCGGTACCGTTGTGTTTCCTTTTAGAATGTTGTTTCTCTTGTCGAGATCTTTCTCTTGTAAGAACATCTTTTGTTGAACTCTTGAGGTATTGGAGAAATACTTGGGTGGAAAACTTCATAGTTGTGCTTTCTTTTAAGTATTGTTGCGATACTCTTGACTAGCTAAATCGTTTCCTTGATGAAATCATGATCGACTTATTGGGATCACCCGTGACGTGGGTAGATTGTAATAAAAGTGGGAACGAGTAATTGAGTCGGTTATTCTCACACCTTCTGTGTGGAATCGACTGTGTGTGTATTTTCTTTGGTTGTGTGATTATGGATGACTCTGTGGATTAGGTTGAGAATCGTGTCCGGTCGGCACCTCTCAAACTTGAATCATAGTAGTCACTTGATATCGCATTAGGTGTGTGCGTAGGGATATATACGTGTTCCCATATCTATATGTATGTGGGTGTTGGTATTCACGGGAAAGGTGGCGCAAATCATAAAGACACTTGTGCAAAAACATTGAAACGATAAATAAAAGAATAACGCCCATCGTATCCCGATCCTATTGTTCCTTGTGTCGTTGCCTTACAAATTGTTGGTTGTCGCTCCCTTGAAAATAATTGTTTGCTTCATTGTTACCAAAGATTTGTTGCCCCTACCTTTGAAATTCATTTTTGGAATATCTCATGTTCTTTGTATCGTTGATGAGTTCGGTTGTTGTATCCACGCATTCACACCATCTCGGGAGTTGTCTCTTTGACTTTTATGTGACACGCAGTTGCATTCCGAGATTTATATCCCTTGCTTTTGAGCAATCCTTTCAAAAAGAAATGGCTCATTTCATTGTTGCATCATTGTCGAGCCGACTATCATTTATATACTATCGTATCGGGGAACAACCCCAAAACCTTGCCTCGTGGTATGTGGTTTGGCTTCAAATTGGTGTTTGTTGATTGATTGATCTCTTGTTCTCGAGAAGAACCGTTCAGTTGTTGTTGTCCTTTGATCGACGATCCTATACTTTGAGAAAATTATTCACGTTGTTCTTGTGTTATCGTTGAGTTGTTTACCGTAACGATGTCCACCGTATCGGGGAGTATCCCTTTTGTTTTCTCTTGTGGCTTGCGGTTTTAACCTAAACTCTCGTTCTCGGTCGCTTCGGTGTAACCCTACCCTTAGGAAATTTCGGGGACGAAATTGCTTTAAGGTGGTTTTGATGTAGCGACCCGTAGTTCAAAAAGGAATTTTCGGAATATCGATTCGTATTTTAAATTAGATTTAAAATCTAAAGTTATTTTATTTTAAAATCCTAGTGCGATTTTAAGGTGGTTGACCCTAGGATGAGGTAGAGGATTAGATTACGAATCCTACGCAACTTGAATCACCTCAATCGGAGGTCGGACGGAGAAGATATGATCGAAATACGTTCGGAAGTCGCGCGTTAACATTTTTGGTAATTTTCTGAAGTGGTCGTCCGGACCACGGCCGAGTCTCGTCCAGACGAGCTCGGCAGGGAGAAGGCAAAATGGTTCAGGTAGTGTCGTCCGGACGACGGGCTAGTCTCGTCTGAACGAAGGTTCCAGATTTCATATTCTTGCTTCAGGAGGTATCGTCCGGACCACGGGGGTGGTCGTCCGGACCAAAGGGGTTTCGTCTGGACGACGGTGGGCTTCGTCCGGATGACGCACGCGGAAAAATGATTTTCTTTGTGTTTTAATGAGGGGTATTGTGGTCTTTTCACCCAAAATCGAACCCTTAGGCTTAAAATCGTGTTGGGAGCTTTTCTTCTCCCTCATTCCAACCCTAGACTCTCTCTCTCTTCTCTCTCAAACTCCATTGGAGCCCAAGCTCCAAGCTTGGATTTGAAGGCCTTTCGGGCCTCCCCTAGATTTTTGTCAAGGCTTAACGTTGATCACCTCGGCGAGATCTATCCGGTGACGTGCATATCGAATCCACTCTCCAAAATTTCGGGTAAGTCAAATTTCTAAAGTGGTTGTCTTGTGTTCTCACCTTTAGAAACGTTGTTCCTAACGTTGTCCTCTATCCATTAACGTACATAGGTTCGCGAGCATCGGAGTTTGACGCGGCTAGGATTTTGGTCGTCGGCGCGCGCATTGAGGTAAACATGTTACTATTTCGTGCATCTGTGTGTGTGTAGCTCACTAATGATTTTAAAAATCTAAAAATTTAACAATTTCATAAAAAGCCCCAATTTTTGAATAAATGATTAATTTTGAGAAATTGTGTAAGTTATTTTGTTTGTTGTTTTGGTTACCGGGGTCGCTTGACCTATCGGGCTATGTACGTCTTTTTATTTTTGGTCAATAAGTGTTAAAGACTTGAAGACCGAAGATTAATTTGAAGATCAAGCAGCTAAAGTGTCAAAGAAAGCTCCCGGATCAAGCACATCAGTTTACATGCAAGCCGCACCCTCTCATGCAGGTATATCACGTAGGCACATCACGTCCACTACACGTGTGTAATTTTATTGGTGCGTATTTATTTTTAGTTTTGCATGTTTGTTTTTTGGTCGAGTTGTGTTTTTTTGGTCGCGTCTTTGTTTTTGTTGGTTCGTGTTTTGTTTGCGCGCGATCTGGACGGCCTTGGACGCATTTTTGGACAAGCCATTCAGTAGCTGCGGCGTTCACAGCGCCGTGGCGCTATCGGGGCGTTTTTTAGGTCGACGCCGCGCCGTGGCGCTTCGGGCGCGCATCTAGAGAGTTTTAGGCTCTCGGAAGAGCGCCTCGGCGCTTCGGCCGCGCGTTCTTGAGTTTTTGCCATTTCTGTCGATCGGGGCGCTCCCAGCGCCGAGGCGCGGCGACGCGCCAGC
>NMUG010007148.1:0-12211 GCA_002855965.1 Monotropa hypopitys
GTCGAGAGTGTGTTTGGACAGCATTTTCTTGAAAATCAATTTTTTGCTCCCCACGACCGGTACACCGAATTTCGTCGACCGGTCATGATGCTCCAGTGATTTTTGAAAACAAAATTCGATTTTTTCTTCCTGTCGACTGGTACACCAGATCGTGTCGACCGGTCGTGGTTTTCCAGAGAGTTGTGAGAAATTCGATTTTCTTCTTGTCGACAGGTACACCGAAAGTCGTCGACCGGTCGCTGAGTCTAGATTTTTTAATTTTCTACAGATTTTAAGGGCAGATTGGGTATTCTCCTAAGGGTCATATATATACACTATTTTAGGTCGTGAGAGATCATTTCTCACAGACTATTCTCTCTCTCTAACTCCTAAACTCTATATCTCTCAAATCTCAATCTTCTCTCTAGGATTTGGGGCTCCTAAGATAAGTTTTGAAAGATTCTTGAAGTATTAACATCGTAGATGGAGTCCCAAGCTTCGTAATGGTGGTTCTTGTTCGCGTGGGTGTGTAGAACTCCGAATCAAAGTTGTGTGCATCTTCTCTCTAAGGTAGGGGATCTTGAACTCTTGTGTATATGTTCTTGCCTTGTCCTTCAATCCCCTTAGATTGTTGTTGAATTTGAGTAAAATCCATGTTTAGGGTTGGTATGACCTTGAATGATGAAATTTCTTTGTGAATTGATTAATTCCCACT
Source organism: Monotropa hypopitys (assembly GCA_002855965.1). Lineage (NCBI taxonomy): Eukaryota > Viridiplantae > Streptophyta > Magnoliopsida > Ericales > Ericaceae > Monotropa > Monotropa hypopitys. The sequence goes on from NMUG010007148.1 coordinate 695, forward strand.
ATGTTAAACATCCTACGCTTATTGTTTTGCTTAATTGAATGTTTTATGCAAAAGCCGCAATTTGATTTCATGAACCCTAGACTTGTCGATTTTGGGAAATTGGGGAAAGTGGGTTGGGTGGTTGAGTTTATGAAATTGAGAATATAGCGATCTCATTGACACGTTGGAAAACCACTTGACATTGATAATTTGACGATGGTCGGAAATGGTTGTTGAAACGATATAGTGGATTTGACCCACCGACTCCTCGGAGGAATGAGAATTGTCGAGTGCTCTTGAATTCAGGCTGAGGCCTTGGGATGTACCGTAAGGGGTCTTCCACGACATTGCGCAATGGGGGTAGTACTAAACCCTCCTGACGGACGGGGAATCAAGGAATATATGTGTAGAGGTTGATCCCCTCTATGAACGGAATGGCTATGCACTCTTGAGAATACTTGTTTCATCTTGAAAGATGTGGAAAGTTGGAAATCTTGGATATTGTGGTAACATGTGGTTGACTCGAAAACACACGCGACGGAACACTTGGTTAGAATTGGACACTTGAAACGTGACTTACTAGCTTAGATAGCGATCGACTATCTTTGGACGTGTTGTTGTCATTTTTTTTAAAGACACTTGGCATTTTGGAAATATGGTTGGACACCTTGGTACACATGTTTCATTACTATTGGAAATAAGTCACTCTCTCTTTACTTTGTAGTCTTTCAATATCATGCCTACTCTTATGCATGTATTTGACTCATTTCGTACATTGTAATTGCATATACCTTTGTTGAAGATTTCCTACTAGCCGGTTGTGCCTAACCCTTTCTTTTATAGGTAAAAAGCCAATGGCATAGCTTGACAGGGATCAAGCACATTTTGATTGAGGCATGGAGCATTGAAGCATGGTCCAAGGATGGATCCTTATTGCATTTTATCTTTTTGGTTTTCTTTCAAGGACTTGTGGTTTGTAATAAATAACACCCGTGGTACTTCTTTAAACTCATATGCTTGACATGCTTGTGTGATGATCTTAGTTGTGGGAATGGTTCATGGTATTATTAGTGTTTTACTTATTATTTCTCAATGCCTTACTTTCAAAAAAAATGTTGTCAAATTTTAAGGGTGTTATAGTTGGTATCAGAACAATAGGTTGCGAAAACTTAAGACATTGGGAAAGGACACGTAGTCCTACATGGGTGCATCGGGCTATGGTTATACTATATTGCATATGATTGCTTGCTTGTGTGTGCATGGCATAAAAGTAGGGCATTGATATTCGATCGAGACCCTTTGACTGTTTTGGAATGTTTTGGGAAAGAACAACGTGTGTCTTCTTGAGTTCCAAGTGTGTAATGATTCGGGTATTCGTGAGTCGATTCTTTGTTGATTACCATTGTATCAATATCGTACCTAGTGCTCTTCTTGTCGATTGTTATGATGATCCCATTCTATTCCTAAATATTCGCCATTTCTCTTGTCTCTTAGAAAATGGTCGGTCGTCGTGGTGGAAATAGGGGTCGTGGTGGTCGCCGTGGGCAACCGATTGACGACGCTGTCAGTGAGTAAGTTAACGTCAACAAAGGGAACACGTTGAAGAGGCTAGAGGGGAAGAGTTTATTCCGGGAGGTATGGCCAATGCTGGTCAGTTTATTCGCGATATTGCTACAGCAGTTGTGGAGGCTAGTCGGGGTGTCACAGCAGTTAGGGTACCAGTGGGAAATCGCTTGTCAGACGCTCTTCATGAATTTTGCCGCATGGATCCTCCAAAATTCAATGGCGAAGTGGATCCGCTCGAGGCCAACCATTGGTTTTCGGAAGTGAAGAAAATATTTGAGATGCTAGAGATCGACGATAGCAAAATTCGGATTTCACTTGCTTCTTTCCAGCTTGTTGACGAGGCTAGTGAGTGGTGGCCTATGTTGGTAAATGGTCGTCGCGATGCTATGCGGGTGCTTGGGGGTGCTAACCCTCAGGGAGTTATCGATCATTTGGTTGACATGTCTTGGCTAGATTTTGAGGCTTCCTTTGAAAGTCAATATTTTCCGGAGTCATTTCGCGATAAGCTACGCGGGCAGTTTGAGAGGCTAGAGCAAGGATCGTTGACGGTGAATCAATATGCTACGAAGTTCCAGTCTCTGTCAAGGTTTGCCCATGATTGGGTGAACTCGGAAGAAAGGAAGTGTAAGAGGTTCGAGCAAGGCTTGCATCCATCCATTCAGCGCCTCATGGTGGGGCATCGCATTCGTGTCTTTTCAGATTTGGTGGAGTGCGCGAGGCTCGTTGAGTCCCAAGGTGAGCCAGCTAAGGAAGTGAGAGTTTGGGAGCCGAGAGGGCAGTATTCGGGTTCGAGCAATTCATCAGGCAGCTTTGGCAAGAAAAGAGGACGTGATCAATTTCATTCTCGGCAGAGTCAGAAGTCGCAGTCGCAGGGAAATCGTCCAGGGATGTCCAATTGGTCAGACGTTGTTTGTCACACTTGCCGCCGACCAGGTCATGTTCGTGTAGAGTGTCGAGCGTCCGCTTGTTATAATTGTGGCCAGCTGGGTCATCATGCTAGATCTTGTCCGACGCGTGGGAATGAGCGTAGTGAGGCAGGCTCAGTTCAGCAGCCTCGTCCTCCTCAGCAGCATCAGCAGTAGGGTCAGCAGCAGCAGTTCCAACGAGCTCCTGCACAGCCCAGTCAGGGATCCCGGTTTGTGAGGAGAGGTCCATCTGGTCCAGTTCAGGCTTCAGGTCAGCGTAGCGGAGCAGATCAGGGTCAGATGACACAGGGCCGAGTTTATGCAGTTCCAGCTGTGGAGCAGCCAGTTGTTTTAGAGGCTCCAGAGAGTTCGGTGGTGCGCAATATGGTGCTTATTTATCATTCTTGGGCATCGGTTCTTATAGACTCTGGTGCGTCGCATTCTTTTCTGGCATTTTCTTTTGCGTCAGCTTTGGGGCTAGAATTGGAGGTGTTCGATCCTCTTCTTGTGGTTGAGTCACCGGTAGGAGGCCGTATACCGTTGAGTTATATCTACCGTCAGTGCGAGATGATTATTGAAGACTGACGCATCACGTTTGATTTCATTGTTCTTAATATGGCGGTTTTCGACTTAATATTGGGCATGGATTGGCTATCTTCTCATCATGCCACTATTGATTGCTACCGATGCTGAGTTCTTATTCGTGATGCGAACGTGGAGTATTTTTACTTTCATGGAGATCGTCGAGAGCCATTGACATCCATTCTTCTTGATCCTACGGAATCTTCTTCGATTCATTGCATGCTTGCTAGTTTAGCTTTGGATGACGACGTTGCGGACCGTTCTGAGTTACCATTTGTAGTCAGCAATTTTATAGACGTGTTTCCAGAAGAGTTACCGGGTTTACCTCCTATCAGAGACGTTGAATTTTCTATTGATCTTATTCCGGGTTTCGTACCGATATCTATTCCACCGTATCGTTTTGCGCCTGCCGAGTTGAGGGAGTTGAAGTCCCAAATCGAGGAGTTGTTTGTGTTGGGTTTTATTCGTCCTAGTTCATCCCCTTGGAGAGCTCCTGCGTTATTCGCCAAAAAGAAAGATGAGACGCTTCGTTTGTGCATCGACTATAGAAAGTTAAACCGTGTTACTGTCAAAAACCGCTATCCTATGCCGCGAATAGACGATCTTTTCGATCAATTGAGGGGTTCGACTTGTTTTTCCAAAATTGATTTGCGATCCGGTTATCACCAAGTGCTTATTCGTCAGGAAGACATTCCGAAAACCGCTTTCCGTACTCGCTATGGGCATTTCGAGTTTGTGGTTATGCCATTTGGGCTAACCAACGCACCTGCTACTTTTATGGATTTGATGAACCGTATCTTCCGTCCTTATCTCGATCAGTTCGTGGTAGTGTTCGTGGATGACATTTTGGTGTATTCGGCTACTACCGAGGAGCATGGTGAGCATCTCCGTATTGTTCTTGAGTTATTAAGGGAGCACCGATTGTATACGAAGTTGAGCAAATGCGAGTTTTGGTTGTCCGAGGTGAAGTTATTGGGTCATGTCGTGTCCCAGGAGGGAGTTTCTGTTGATCCTTCGAAGATTGATGCCGTTATCTCTTGGCCGAGGCCAACGAATGTGTTCGAAGTTTGGAGTTTCTTAGGGCTTGCCGGTTATTACCGTCGATTTGTTCTTGATTTTTCGCGTATTGCCGCTCCTATGACTCGTTTGACAAGGAAGGACATCCGTTTTAATTGGGATGATACTTGTGAAGCCGCTTTTGAAGAGTTGAAGGGTCGTTTGACTTCTTCGCCTATCTTGATCGTGCCGGAAAGAGGAGTTGGTTATTTCGTTTATTGTGATGCATCGCGCAAAGGCTTGGGTTGTTTCTTGATGCAAGAAGGTAAAATGGTCGCTTATGGTTCGAGGCAGTTGAAGACGCACGAAAGAAACTATCCTATGCATGATTTGGAGCTTGCCGCTATCATTTTCGCATTAAAGAGTTGGAGAAATTATTTGTACGGCGAGAAATTTGAAGTCTTTTTCGATTATAAGAGTCTCAAATACCTATTCACGCAAAAAGAATTGAATCTAAGGCAACGTCGATGGATGGAACACCTGGAAGACTGCGATTTTGAGCTCCAATATCACCTGGGGAAGGCAAATGTTGTTGCCGACGCGTTGAGCCATCGTTCGTGTCACTTAGCTCACTTGGCCATTCGTGATTGGAAGAACGTTTCGGGTTTGGGAGATTTCGTTTTGCATGCCGAAGATGTCGCAAGTGGTTCTACTTTGTGCAACTTGACTATCCATTCCGATCTATCTCGACGTGTTATCGAGGCACAGGCGACCGATGATGAATCATTGAGATTTTATTCCAGATGTTCGAGTGATGAGGCACCAGTTGGTTGGACTATTTTCGAGGATGGCAGCGTTCGTTTCAAAGGAAGGCTTCTTGTACCGTTGCCGTGCCGACAGGAAATTCTTCACGAATTTCACCATTCGCTTTTTTCAGTGCATCCGGGTGGCGACAAGATGTACCATGCCGTTCGTAGACTGTTTTGGTGGCCGAGTATGAGGAAGGATATCGCTATGTTCGTAATGAGGTGCTTGACTTGTCACCAAGTTAAGGCCGAACACCAGAGACCAGCGGATTTATTGCAGCCATTGCCAGTGCCAGAATGGAAGTGGGATCATGTCACTATGGACTTCGTTTCAGGGTTGCCGTGTTCGCAGGATGGGAAGGATTCGATCTGGGTCATCGTTGATAGGTTGACCAAGTCCGCTCATTTTCTACCGGTTCGTGTATCGCAGTCAGTGGATTCTCTAAGCCGCCTTTACATTCGGGAGATCATTCGTCTTCATGGCACGCCTTTATCCATCGTATCCGATCGTGATCCGCGCTTTACATCTTGTTTCTGGAGGAGGCTACAGAAAGTGTACAGTACCGAGTTAAGGTTCAGCACAGCTTTTCATCCGGAAACCGACGGTCAATCAGAACGCACTATTTAGACCTTGGAGGACATGCTTCGTGCTTGTGTTTTAGACTACCTTGATAGTTGGTGGATGTGTTTACCATTAGCCGAGTTCGCTTACAACAATAGTTATCATTCTAGTATCGGGATGGCACCGTTTGAAACTTTATATGGCCGTCCATGTCGTTCGCCCGTGTGTTGGACCGAAGTGGGAGATTCTACCGTGTTGGGACCGGAAAGTGTACAACAAATCACCGAACAAGAAAAGAAGATTCGCCAAAGGTTATTAGCCACACAAAGTCGTTACAAAAGCTATGCCGATAATCGTCGCCGACCGTTGTCATTCAATGTGGGAGATCATGTATTCTTGAAGGTGTCACCTCGCCGAGGGACATCCCGTTTTGGTAAGAAAGGAAAGCTAGCGCCGCGATTCATAGGACCATTCGATATCATTGAGAAAATCGGGGAGGTAGCGTATCGTCTTGCATTGCCATATTCTCTTTCCAATATCCATGATGTCTTTCATGTCTCTATGCTCCGTAAATATGAACCCGATCCGTCGCATGTCTTGGATTGGTCCACTTTAGTGTTGGAAGCCGACGTGTCGTATGAGGAACAACCAATTTGTATCTTGGATGCATTAGAGAAGACCTTGCGCGGGAAATCGATTGTGTTGGTGAAAGTTCTTTGGAAGAACCATGGCATAGAGGAAGTAACTTGGGAGAGGCGTGACGAAATGTTAGAGAAGTATCCGATTCTCTTCGAGTGAGGTAACCATTCTACTCTTCTATGCGTATTTCGTTTTAGTAAATTTCGGGGACGAAATTTTTATAAGAGGGGGAGTTTGTCACACTCCAAAATTTTATATTTATTATAAAAATATATTTTACATTATCGTATGACAGTCCGTAAAATAATTAAGAAATTCTATGTGCTTAGATCACTAGAAAGTCATTGAAACCTTGTCGAGAGTGTGTTTGGACAACATTTTCTTGAAAATCAATTTTCTGCTCCCCACGACCGGTACACCGAATTTCGTCGACCGGTCGTGATGCTCCAGTGATTTTTAAAAACAAAATTCGATTTTTTCTTCCTGTCGACCGGTACACCAGATCGTGTCGATCGGTCGTGGTTTTCCAGAGAGTTGTGAGAAATTCGATTTTCTTCTTGTCGACAGGTACACCGAAAGTCGTCGACCGGTCGCCAAGTCTAGATTTTTTAATTTTCTGCAGATTTTAAGGGCAGATTGGGTATTCTCCTAAGGGTCATATATATACACTATTTTAGGTCGTGAGAGATCATTTCTCACAGACTATTCTCTCTCTCTAACTCCTAAACTCTATATCTCTCAAATCTCAATCTTCTCTCTAGGATTTGGGGCTCCTAAGGTAAGTTTTGAAAGATTCTTGAAGTATTAACATCGTAGAGGGAGTCCCAAGCTTCGTAGTGGTGGTTCTTGTTCACGTGGGTGTGTAGAACTCTGAATTAAAGTTGTGTGCATCTTCTCTCTAAGGTAGAGGATCTTGAACTCTTGTGTATATGTTCTTGCCTTGTCCTTCAATCCCCTTAGATTGTTGTTGAATTTGATTAAAATCCATGTTTAGGGTTGGTATGAACTTGAATGATGAAATTTCTTTGTGAATTGATTAATTCCCACTATGTTAAACATCCTACGCTTATTGTTTCGATTAATTGAACGTTTTATGCAAAAGCCCCAATTTGATTTCATGAACCCTAGACTTGTCGATTTTGGGAAATTGGGGAAAGTGGGTTGGGTGGTTGAGTTTATGAAATTGAGAATATAGCGATCTCATTGACACGTTGGAAAACCACTTGACATTGACAATTTGACTATGGTCTTGTTTTGAAAGGATTGGAAATGGTTGTTGGAACGATATAGTGGGTTTGACCCACCGACTCCTCGGAGGAATGAGAATTGTCGAGTGCTCTTGAATTCAGGCTGAGGCCTTGGGATGTACCGTAAGGGGTCTCTCACGACATTGCGCAATGGGGGTAGTACTAAACACTCCCGACGGACGGGGAATCGAGGAATATACGTGTAGAGGTTGATCCCCTCTATGAAAGGAATGGCTATGCACTCTTGAGAATACCTGTTTCATCTTGAAAGATGTGGAAAGTTGGAAATCTTGGATATTGTGGTAACATGTGGTTGACTCGAAAACACACGTGACGGAACACTTGGTTAGAATTGGACACTTGAAACGTGACTTACTAGCTTAGATAGCAATCGACTATCTTTGGACGTGTTGTTGTCATTTTTTTAAAGACACTTGGCATTTTGGAAATATGGTTGGACACCTTGGTACACATGTTTCATTACTATTGGAAATAAGTCACTCTCTCTTTACTTTGTAGTCTTTCAATATCATGCCTACTCTTATGCATGTATTTGACTCATTTCGTACATTGTAATTGCATATACCTTTGTTGGAGATTTCCTACTAGGCGGTTGTGCCTAACCCTTTCTTTTATAGGTAAAAAGCCAATGGCATAGCTTGACGGGGATCAAGCACATTTTGATTGAGGCATGGAGCATTGAAGCATGGTCCAAGGATGGATCCTTATTGCATTTTATCTTTTTGGTTTTCTTTCAAGGACTTGTGGTTTGTAATAAATAACACCCGTGGTACTTCTTTAAACTCATGTGCTTGACATGGTTGTGTGATGATCTTAGTTGTGGGAATGGTTCATGGTATTATTAGTGTTTTACTTATTATTGCTCAATGCCTTACTTTCAAAAAAAACATGTTGTCAAATTTCAAGGGTGTTATAGGTCTCCTGTAACTCGCCAAAGGAGTAGGGAGGTTGTTGGTCAAGCTAAGAAACCAATAGATTTGAAAAGGCTAAGTAGGGGTAGCCTAACCTCTACGAACAAGATAAAAAGTGCCCCTGAAGCTGAGGACTAGACCCCACACTGATGAAGGATGATGGGCGGCTGGTTAGGGAGAGCGAGTATTGATAACCCATTTGACCCACTTGTCGGAATCGGATGAAAGAAGCCTAGAGTATGTCAAGCGCGCAATGTCAGATTGTTCGAATCGTTTGAATCAGCATCAAATATCAGATAGTGATTTTTCACGTTTAAGGTTATTTTCAAAATCTGTCGAAGAGAAATTGCCCAAAGAAAAATGGCAGAGCCCATGCATGATTTGAAAAGAGCAAGGCTTGGAAATGGAAATTCACCACCAGAAAGAGCAATTTAATCTCGGAATGGACATTTCTCAATGCCAATTCATTGATAACTACGTTTCTGAGGAAATGTCATATGGAATGGCGACATCGAATGGAAATTTAAAATTTAGTTGTCCAGGAGAGCTATTTTGTTCGAAATGTGTAAAAGAGCGAGCTGATGTCGGAATGACACAAACCAATTATTTATGGCTTCATGACCGAAAAACTGATAGTCCTCTATAGAAATTTAGGATCGTGAGACAACCATCAATAGAGAAGTCACAGATCAGAAGCTAGACGCTCAGAATTACAGCCTGGTAATCACCTTTTCGCGGGATTAGATTCGGACTAAGAGAAAAATATTTGCATAATTCTGACGATGACACGAATGAAATGACTATGCTTTGCACTTCATCGGACACCTGGCTCATTACACGTCGATGCGACAAATTTTGGTTTTGACAGGATTAAAACACGACAAGAGGAAAATGTTTGGAATACTTGTTGCAAAGTATTCCATTTCAAAAATAAATGAAAATCAAAACCCCAAAACTCCAAACAATCGAGGTGTACACACACGATGGATCCTCCACTCGCAGTACAGCCCAGAGAAATTGCAAGCACACAAAATAACAGAGGTGACATCATGTTGCATCTATAGATGTGACATGACCCTATTTAATGCAGTGGCTTCCCAATACATTGAGGAGGATAACCAAACACCGTGAAACTCTATCTCGATTGTTTCTCAACTTCAAATTCCGAGCAGTAGCCTAAAAACTCTTGAAAACCCTTCAAACCTTATCAAAAACCAATCCAAATCATTTCCAACCTCAACCAAAAATTTTCCAACAAAAAATAGTACCCAAAGTATTCATATTTCATCCAAAAACAGTCCACAATCCAAAATATATTTTCCTTTTCAAATATCCAAGTCGTCCGTATACCCGAAAAACCTGAACATCAGTCACCTAAGCATAAGCTCTGCCCGTTCTTTTATTTTTTAATATATTTTTCATTTATATTAGTAAAGTCCCGGTAAAATTCTGAATTATAATTTGGTAAAGTGGGGGTTTTCGCCAGGATATTATTACTCATTATAATCGTACGAACATAATTGACATACTTATCCTCATTCTTTGTATCGGTTACAGGGTAATATATGTTTTTTATTTATTTTGATTTATTTGCAATATAGTTTATATATCAGGATGTGTGAAATATATACTTTATTTATTTCCGTTGAGTCAACCTAGCATCGACTATGTCGGCACCATGACTAACAGAAATATAATTTAAAGCATATATCTCCTTCGCGTATATGTGTAGAAAATGGGTTGTCGGTTTTCTCCACAATTCATTTTCCACCAAAAAGAAATTAATGTTCACGGAATTTTCAAAATATTCATTTGGCTAAAGTAAGGCCATGCCTACAAGCCTTTGACTATTAATCTAAGTTTGAAACATTGTTTCCCAAATCCGGTCTACTCCAGTATTATATGTTTATCTTCCGAATTTTTTTATCGTGGTATCATTCACTCTGTCTTGCTAGCACAATCCCCATTATTATTATATTGCAATCTTCTTTTGCATTTTGTTTTCATTTCCATCACAAAATAATAAATCTCATGATTCATACCACCATCGAATTCAATAACCGGATAGTTTGGATCAAAGGAGTAATTTGTAATTCAATTCACTCAATTAATTATTATTCTTTTGGTAGATTGAATACAGAATACATAAAAAGTAAAAATCATTCTGTAACGCCCCATCCCAATAATCATTTAGATTAAAATAATTATTGAACGGGAAACGTTACAAATAAAACTTCCAAATCAAAAACCCAAGTTTCAAGATATAACTTCAAGGAAACCACAAGTACTACTAATAGAAAGCCACAATGAAACTTCAAGATGATACCTCACCTCACAACAAGGCATCACAATATAAAACCTCAAATGTACAGCGGAAGATTAAATATCACTAATTCCAAATGGAATAACTTCAAGAACTACGAGAAACAACGTACAAGGATACACTACTTGAAAAGTAAAGCAACTACCACAACTGAGAAAGCCAAACCGGCTTCTACAACTAAGTTTAACAAAAGGGCTATCTAGCTAGTCAACAAACCACCTGCTGTAAACTGCCAAGCCCACTGAAAGGGCTTGAAAATGTGAACTTGAGAGTTAAACTAACCTATACGGGGGGATGAATAGGTAGTTTGTTACAAATTAAAATTTTTACCAAGTTAAAGTTTATCAGTTTAAGCTTGTGTTCACTAAAATTAATTTGTCATATGAAATTAATTGCAAGAAGGAGGCAAAGAGTAAATGAAGAGGAGACAGTGATATACATATAAAAAGATTTAGGGTCGGAATAACCCTAAACCAAAAAAACACGGGGTCCTAGTCTACTATTTTATTACAACTATCAAATAAGGTTCAACAAGTACAAGCAAATAGGCGAATCCCCCTGAAACCCTAATTCTTAATCTTGTTGACATAGCTCTCCCGAACTCCTTATCTTGACCTATTGTAAACCACGAGCATCCCGCCCGGTCTCCGAATCACTGCCGGCTCCAAGTCCCCTTAGCCAAATAGTAGATATACCGTGCAATGCAATTATGCAATGAAATTATGCATTAACAAAATGCTTAAAACAATCAATAACAAGAAACAAGTCTTGAATTGATACACAATGAAAAACTGTTAAATTTTTCGTAAATGAATATGACTGATTCTTGACAGAATTAATCAAACACAAGGAAAGGATTTTACTACAAATAATAAGCTAAATTAAAAAACACAAAATTCAAAACACTTAAGGAAGTTTTTCACAAAAGATTAATTTGATTTTTGTATTTAAAAATCTAACTAAAAACAAGGATTCAATAT
>NMUG010007149.1:0-12211 GCA_002855965.1 Monotropa hypopitys
GTTAAAGTTGAGAGAACTTGGAAATATACTAGAGTCGCTCAAATATCTCAAAGTGGCAAGTGAACCCAATCCATAACAATGTTTAAAGTTGAAGAAGAGTTAGGGATATGTTAGTGAGTGATGTCTTGGTAAAGTAGTTCTTGGTTCCTTCTAGTAGATCCTTGGGGTGGTCCTATAATAATAGTGAAGGTATATCATGTGTTTGGGTCGTAGTCTATTTCAGTCGGATCTTGGAGACTTTCATAGAGTACTCATTTGGTATTGAGGACTTGAGTCTTTATTGAGTGTCGGTTGCACGTTTGAGTCTATTGTATCTTGAAGAGTTATTGTCATATCATATAACTTGGGTTCGTTTCTGTTTTGCACGCTTTGAATGTGGACACTTGAGCACATACCCACCATATGCATGCATGATGATAGTAGAATTTTTTCTCACTTAGCACGTGGAACGCTCATACCCACTTTCCCATTTCCCCAGTACTTTGTATCGCAGGGATAGGAGGACTTGTTGATGTAAGACAATGTTTGTCCTGACTTCTACGACGCAACGGAATGGAAACGGAAAGGTGAAGGCCGGTTCATGTAAGCTGAATCCGAGGTGGTGGCTGACGGTCTCACAACGTAGACCCGTATTTTTGAGGAATGAGACAACACCGTGTCTCGGTAGAGGGCGACGGGAACACCGAAGCCTACCGGAATCCACCATCAACCGGAATCAACCGGACGAAGGAGTCCACCTTCAAGTGAGAGAGAGACGATGCTCAGTCCACAAAATATGTATTGATTGATAGAAGATTGATTCTTCTCCCATTACAAGTGGGAGCTTTTATACTAAAACCCTAGGGGAAGAAAAATAAAACATCGTCCTTAACTTTACATGCTGAAAGACTAAAATGACCTCAATTGTAATCATTGCACCCATAACAACCTCTGACAGATCGTACTGGCTTCCAAACCGAATTATGCCGTGACATCGAAAAGAGATTCTCGAACATTCTATGACGTCAGCCACGTCTGATGATGTCGGACTGGCTGCTCGATATATGTTGGCTGTTTGGCTAAATGATGGGCTGGTCGGTACAGTGGTTATGCGAGTAAAAGGTTGTCCGGGAGGGCTACTATCTGGATGGGAGAGGTGGATGTTCGGGAGAATGCCCATCTCGGCAGACTGGCTGCTCGGCAGATTTGGATGCGCGGTAGGGGTTGTCTGCTCGGCGGATTGGAATGTGCGGCCAGGTGCTCGGCAGAATGGATGTGTGTCAGGAGTCGACAGACTGGCTGCTCGAGGGATACTTGTTCTGTGCTTCCTCTACTCGGCATCTGGGACGAGTCTCCTTCTTCTGTCCCGCATCATACTCCTCTACTTGAACTGAAATTGTTCTCGAGTTCCTCATAAATTGATCTTCCAGCGGGTAGTGCTCAACCAAACTCCACAAATTAAGTGTAATTGAGTGGCTCAAGGTGATCTGATTTGCTTTGTTGCAGGATCCGAGTAGGATCTTATCTGCTCGGATATGGGCTGTGACGAGGTCCGTTTCAGCAAATACCTTCCTTTTCCCCCGCTTGTCGGCGTCAGCCCGGTTTCTAGGATTGGACTCTCTCAGCTCTACCATAGTGTCACACACCTGTGTTGAGTCCTGAGTCTGCGGGTGGACAACTCGGCTATCAGAGTACTCCTTCCATTCGTCCATTTTGAGCGTAGTTGCCAAGGATTGTTGCTCATTTTTGACGCTGGTCGGCTTGTGGCCCTTGTCCTTTACTTCTACAACATACACCTCCTCAGTCTCTTCCTCTTCAGGTCCCAAGACTTGTACCATTGACAGGGATAGGCTTAACTCCTCTGGTTCATCTAGTTCTTTCGGCATTGTCTCCTTGGCAGGGAACAATGGAGCTACTTCTCTATGTAGCAGCTCAGCTCCAGATGACCTTACGCTCACGGGCGATGATGGCTGTTCGACTGAGCGATTTTCCGGGCAATGATGGCTGCTCGGTAGTGCGGCTGTTTGCCAAAAATCTGTGATTGTTATTCCTTTAATGTCTCAGTCGACAGGAATAAAAACTTGCTGGAAATGTAACTGTTTTGAATATGGTGGATGACTGGTTCACGCCTTGTTTTAGGACTTCTTTGGAAGCAGTGAAACCGAAGAAAACCAAGTAAATGGAGTGAATTGAAGATCAACAAAAGAAGTTCTTCTATAATCTTCAAAAGATAGTACAAATCGATAGAGCATGAGTCTTGTCGACAGAAGTTTACAACTATTCCTAGGATGAAATAAAATACTGCTAAGAAAAAGAAATGTAACTGCTGAGTTGTTGGTTTTTCGTGTCTCCTCCCTTGTCCTCTTGTTTCTTTTTTATATAGCCTGTGGATATTTTGAATTTGGCAATCTTTCCCTCCTTGATTTCTTCATAATCGAGTAGAATGTATAACTGCCCTGTTGTTTTTACAACACCTGTTATTAACTGTTCTTGACAGTTTTTTCCTTCTAGAACTTCTTGTTTAGTATTATCTAAACTATTAGTCCTTTAATCAAGACATAAAAATTCATTATCCTTTTACTTAGGATAAAAATGGAATACATGATCTGTTGTCCTTTTATTTAGGATAACTGATTTTCGTGATTTTGTGAAACCCTTGGATTTGGTCTATGTTTTGAGACCAAACAATGGAAAATACTTCTACTGATTTAAATTTGATTATTAATATTGATTATCCTTTTTATTTAGGATAATATATTATTAATAATGCTAAAAATACTCTTTTTAACTTTATACCTGATTGTCCCTTTTATTTAGAACAAATATTTTTACTAAAAAAGCGAGAGCTGGTCCAAACAATGCCCTCCTTATTTGATTAAATGAATTTAATCAAATAATAACTTTAGACTGCCTCTCGATTTTCTCTCAATTGGCGATTCTTCACATCCTTTCTTCAACAATGGCTCCAAAGCGAAAGTTACCCAAAGTGACTCAAAAGAAACCTACCCCTGGTCTTCGTTTTCCTCAGTGTTTGAGAGAAGCCCCAAGAGAAGATTATTTCTTCTTTCCCGCTACAGGTTATGATTCCTGCTTTGTTCTTGGTCCTATTTACACTACTCCTCCAGAGGAGTTTCCTTCGTATTACCCGTTCAGTTATGAAGAGTCTTTACTTCTGTCTCTTCCAGGGCTTCAAAGGACTGGGTGGGAAACTAGGTCAACTATTAGGTCATGGCCTAGTGCTTAATTGTCTTGGGTTGACTGGATAGAACGGATGTCTTCTTTTTATAGAGACAAATGGACAAATATGTGTGTTTCTGGGATGATTGATTTTTCTGCACACAATTATGTTTTCAATCCCAATCTCATCTCGGCAGTAGCATGCTTTTGGTCTGTAGCTTTCAATACCTTTGTTTTTAAATGGGGGCCTATGTCTCCTACTGTTTTTGACATAGTGCTCCTTACAGGCCTTTCTTGCACTGGTTTGGAGGTGAATGCTCTTCTTGAACCTCAACTTTGTGTTTCAGTATTTGAGTCTTCTTCTAAAACACAATGGAGTTATTCCAATTTTTTAGCTACTTATAGGCATGAATCAAATCCTCCTTCCTTTGATGAAAAAGTAGCTTTCTACTTATATTGGATTAACAGACACTTGTTCTGTGTGGGTTGTTTAAAAATCACCAAGGAATATCTTAAGCTAGCTATCTGTTTAGCACAAGGTGCCAGGCTTGCTTTGGCACCTTACTTGCTAGGTATTCTTTATAATGGACTTTTCTCCTATGTCCAGGCTAGAATAACTTGTAGTTGTGGTGGCCCTTTTTGAGTTCTGCAGGCTTGGCTTTATGCCTATTTCCCAAATACTTCCCCCTTTTTGCCATCTAACACACCTTGCCACAGTTATGTGCACCACTTCCTTTCTGCTGATTCCATACCTGAAAGGTTCACCTTTGCAAAGTATTTTACCCTTTTTTATGAACCTCTGTCTGATTATGGTCTTGTATGGCTTCCTTTCTCAGAACTCAAACCCTCATCTTGTGCTTGGGTAATACCTATCCTTGATATGTCATCTCCAGCCTCTATAATTCATGAGTTTTGGGCCAACATTTTAATTCCTAGATTCATATCTGTTGGCTTTTCTCCTTCTGCCTCAAAGTTTTCAAATTGCAGTTTTGAAAATTATTTTCCAAATCAAAGTGCAAGACAACTTGGTATGTCTCAAGGTATCCCAGTACCACACATCAATCTTAGGATTAAAGACTGTGTCAAGACTAGGCCAGTTGTTACTGAGGCCTCAATTATTGCAACTTCTTTGAGTCACTACTAGCAAGCTTGTGCAAACTTCAAATTCCAACCTTTTTTGGCTGACCCAATGGTTTCAGTGAAATTTAATGACTGGTGGGAGGTTGTTAAGGCTACTATTTTCACCAATTCTCTGGAAAACTGCCTTCTAAGGCTTGATGTTCTACCTTCAACAGGTAATACATTTTATTTTTTATTTCTCCTATTTTCTTGCCTATACTGTCTTTTGGCTTAAAACTCAATCTTCTTTCCTTTTAGGTTCTAGGAAATCAAAAAGAATTGATCCAACCAACAAACCTTCCTCCTTTAAGAAAAGGACAACTACCAAATCCTCCTTGTTGAGGGAATTAGAAGAAGTAGAAGGAGAAGAAAATGAAGATGACCAACCATTAGCTTCCCTTGTTCAGGTATCTTTTTGATCAGATATCCTTACATCTTTCTTGTAAATATTTTTCTTAGCTTTTTTGATCTTTTTCAGAGATCAAGGAGGAGGGTAATCATACCTGAGGAGGATATACCAACTTCCCCTGTTCACCCTACTATTGCTGAGAGCAGTTCTTTTTTGGCAACGGAGGATGTTCTTACTTCTACAAATTTTCCAGTGGCTAGTAATGTTGGTATTGTTGAAGATGCCTTCCTGTCGATAGAGGATACTCCACTTCCAAATTTGTCGACGGATGTTCCAGAAACCCCTGATGTCTTTATGGAGTCCCTAGCAGAAGAAACTCTACCTGATGTTGGTACTGGGGATGTTATTCCAAGCTTGTCTAGAGCTTTGGTGGTGGTTCCAACACATAAGATGGTGATTGTTGCTGTTGAGGAGATAGAGGATGAGGGTGATCAAGTTATGGCAGCAAATGTTAATGATCAATCACCTTCAAGTTCTGAAGAAAATTATCCTATTGATGATGTGTTAGAGGTAGCTAATACACCATCAATTCAACTTTCAGATGAAGGTCAATCAATGCCTCCTGTTGGGTCTCCTCATTTAGTCTTGGATGACATTCCACCACATGATCATTCTGTGGATACCCAAGTCTTAGAATCTGATTCAGAAACTCCATCCTTTATGCCTGAAGTGACTCAAACCTTTAATGACGATTTAGAGGTCATGCTTTCTAGGGTTCAGTCACTTTCTGAGTCTTATTCTCAGTCTGTTTCTGATTATCTTGTTAGTCCTTCTTCATACCAGCTCAGTCAAGAAGTTAAGGATAAGTTAGATCTTTTCTTCACCATGTTCGCCCTTCCTTTATCTGAGGTTGCCACTAATCTTGCCTATGTCTTCATCAATTGTGTTGATAATCTTCTACAAATGCAAGTTTTACCTTTGCAAGAACATGTCAAATTTTCAACCTTTAAGGCTGAATTGGACATAAAAATGGCTATTTTTTATCAACAAGAGCTTGAAAAGGAGAATGTTCTTCTGTATCAACTGTCAGAGACCCCTCAGACCTTATCTCTCACGAGTCAGTCGATTTATCAAGTAAAGAACAAACTTGAGGCAATTGATAAGGAGGAAATTGAATTGTTGTCAAGGCTCCAATACCTCAGGGATGAGAGACATTCTCTATTATCTGAGAAGAAAATGATGAGTATACAATTTTCCAAGATTCTGAAGTCAAGTGAGGATATGGAAGCCAACATTCGAGCTGCAAAGATTGAATATTTGAAAAATCAGGAGGCATTTGGTATTCTGGAGAGAAAATGGAAATACTTTGTAAATATTTTTTATGACTTCAAGGCTAAAATTGAATAGCCTTTGTGTGTTGGGTCATTTTGTAATTATGTGTGTTATCCTTTGTAATATATATTCTGGACCCTTTAATGACATTAACCTGTAAGGTCAATGTGAAAGAAATGCCGATGTATTTAACCTTTTATGTGAGGTTAATAGTTTTTATTCCAAATACTTCTGTATTCTTTTATTCGGCAGTTGTAAAAA
This sequence comes from Monotropa hypopitys, assembly GCA_002855965.1. Classification (NCBI taxonomy): domain Eukaryota; kingdom Viridiplantae; phylum Streptophyta; class Magnoliopsida; order Ericales; family Ericaceae; genus Monotropa; species Monotropa hypopitys. The sequence goes on from NMUG010007149.1 coordinate 6,218, forward strand.
CATTTTATATCCCTCCTGTATGTGGGAATTTTGCACGTATTATTTTCCTAATTACATAGTTTTCAAATAACTGCCCATTATCTGAACCGGTGTGATCCAGATAATGGGTTAGTGGTAATCATGTTCAGTTATTAATAATAGAGTCCCTCTGTCTTTTAAAAGAGACGTTTGGAGACTTTTGCCAATTATTATAAACACAAGTTAAACCACTGTTTACACTTGTTCTTTTTATTGAAGAAATCAGCTTCTTCTTATCGACTATCCCTTCGTTAACATGTCTAATTGGGATCAACCTCTTCCTTCCAATCCCCCTGTAGATTGGGGTAGGTTTTCATCAGAAAGAGTTATTGTTAAAATGAATGCCCCTCTTGATCATCCTAATGTTAGGAGATCTTCTGTTAAGGTGAGTTTTATGTTTTCCTGGGTGAAAGATGAACCCAGAGCCCTTCTTCTGGATTCTCTTCTTTCCATCGATTATAGACCTATCCCTTTTAAACTGGCTGAGACATATCGAAAATCTGACTTGGAAAACCATGAAGCCTTATTTGAAAAGGCCAAAAGTCATCATTTTTATTGGATGAAAGTGATTCACGAACCACATTATCCACATGGTTTCGACCATGTTTTTCCTAACCTTCCTTTTCTCCCAGAAGATCCAGATTGGTTTCAGGAAATTGAAAAATTGAGGTTTTTCCAATTTCCTTCTCATTCTCATGTATGACCCATTTTTCCATCTCCTGCTGATGAAATCAGAGCAAAAGAACTGCTGGCAGATTTTGCTTTCCTTGATGTTCATGTTCTGGAAGAAGAAATTCCATACTTCAGTTTTCTTTGGGCTTGTGAAACCCTTCAATCATGTGTTGATCAAATTATTTCTTCTCATCTAAAGGCATTTCTATCATCTTTGCCTTTAATCAGGCTTTGGATGAAGAACAATACATCTGCTTATTATGACCCATTCTGAGCTGACTATTATTGTCAGCATGACAAACTAGTAACCCTTCATAATAAGATATTGAACCTTGAAACACCACTGTGGATTCCTCAACCCAATTTCCCAAGGCGTTCCCCAGGCAATCCCTGACCACGTGGCCTAACTGGCCACAATCATAGCATGCTGGGACTCTGCAATCGGCACGGATGTGCCCCGACTGATGACATCGGTGACAAACAACCGGGGTCTGAACAGATCCTGAACTGGCCTGAGATCGCTGGCCCCTCGAAAAACTGGACTGCTCTCGCGACCGTTTCCTCCCGAAGCTGCCTGAAGATGAACTCGAATGCGAAACCTGACGGCATGGCTCCCAAACCTTTACTTCCCTTTTCTGGTGGTCCCTCTTGGGCTCAATAGCCCTAGCGCAGTCAACAATGTCGGCGAACACATGGATACGCTGGCTCATCACCAGCCGCTGAACTGAAGGGTGAAGACCCTTCTCGAAACGCTTGCACTTCCTCTCCTCCGTGCTTATCAAATCGGTAGCAAATCGAGACAATGCCTGAAACTGCGTGGCATACTGGGACACCGTCATCGCCCCCTGTTCTAACCGCTCAAACTGCTCGCGTAGCTGTTCCCTGAAACTCTCTGGGAAGTACCGCCCCTCAAAGGCTGCCTGAAAATCAACCCAAGTCATCGAACGGATGGGATCCAGAATGGCCTGTGGATCAGCATATCTACTGGCAAGTAGGCTAGCACGCCTCATCTCAAGTACAGAACTCCACCACTGACTGGCCTCGCCCGTCAGCTGTTAGGTAGCAAAAGAGATTCTCAGCTTGTCCTCCATGATATCTAAGGTGTCCAACACCTTTCGGACCTCAAATAACCAATGATCAGCCTCAAGTGGGTCACCCTCTCCATTGAACTTGGGAGGGTCCATACGCCTAAACTCCCGAAGTGCCTCGATAGTGCGGTTGCCCGCATTCTCCCTGGGTGCTGCTAATCCTCTACTGGCTTCGACCATGGCGGCTGCAAGCTCTCGTGCAAACTGACCTGAGGACACTAGCCCCTCAGGAACAGGAACTGGGATGACAGGAGGTGCATCCTCCTCCAACCCGCTCATCCTATCGTTCACCTCCTCGCTATGTGCATCCTGTGCGTTCGCACCACGGCGACCACGACCCACTCTTCTACCGCGACGCTGAGCCATCTCTACAAAAGAGTTATGAGCACGATAAGAATAGAGTACAAGACAAGGCTCAAACAACAAGGAATATACTCAACTAAGTCAAAGATGGATTCTCATGAACAATGGAATCGATAGGATGGAACATACTCGAAAAGAGGAACAACACAGAGATTATTTCATAGCTTACACCAACCTAGGGATCATTTGCCAATGCATGCTCAGATGTTCACACACATATGCTAAATAATGCAAACTCAAACTCAATGCAACCCATAGAGACTAAGAGTCTCCCCAAATGCCTAAGTTTTCGAAACCGAAAACTCAGATACTAAGTTGTCACGCTCCTGATTTTCAAACCATTTTTTTTATATAATGAATGGGGAAACAACATGAATCACCACAATTTGAAATAAGTCTAATAACCAAAACATTCCATCACACATATCCAAGAAAATCCGAGAGTGAATGCGGAAAAAGAAAGTAAAATCCAACACATGAAGGAGAGAGAGAAGTAGCATGGTAAATCTAATTATTACACCACTACTTCTATTGCAACCCCAAGGGAAAATTTGAAATTTTAATGAAAAGCATAAATCTTCAAAGAGCCCCAATATCAATGAGCTCCAAGGTCTTCTAAAATCGGGTCCTTACCTGTGGAGTTAAAAATAGAGGGCGTGTCACGCCAAAGTAGGAAATATCTATCAATAACATCACTTATGCTTGGCGTGACTAGTGTGTGAACTGTACAAGAGATATTGACATGAATGAGCTATGCAATGCAAGACAAATGATCCCACTAAAGACATGGTGACGTAACAAACCAACCAAGGTAAAGAGGTGCAAGAGACTCTAAGACAAGAGTCGATATAAGAACAAGTTACCGTTCCACTTGAATCGATGAACAACTTCCAAGGGGCAACTAGACAAGAGCCCACAGATAAATGAGATAAGCATCTGTAGCGAATATTTAATCAAGAGTTCATAATGGATAGCCATAGAAAGTAAAGGACAACTAATCAAGAGTTCACCATTATACGACATAGGTATTCCTTTAATACTTTCCAACCATTGGTTAAGTTCACATTTTGTTCCATACAATGTGTCATGTCAAATGAGAGAATCCCTAGTCAAGGCATTCCAATGTAAAGTGTCAAGATAGGATTCCTCGACAAGGCACCCTTTGTGTCAACTTCCGGAACCCCTAAGCAAGGCGTTCGATATAGTCATAGTGTCCAATGGATCCCTAAACAAGGCACCCTTAATTCTTTAATCATAGTGACATGGATATGGCAAGGCTCAGTTAGTAGCTCGTCAACTCACTAACCAACCCTATCCGGTTTCCCCAATAACGTTGGGAGGGTTCGCGGTTACCCCCATTGTGCACAATGTCGTGGATGAAGCGACCATCCCAGGACCTCTGAACAAGGCGCCCCGTATTAAGTATCAAATCCCATACCATGTTCACAGTGTCTGGGAGGCCCCTGAACAAGGCGCAGTCCCGCATAATACGTCGATGTAACAAGTGTAGATCGGGGAAGCCCTTGAACAAGGCGCAGTCCCAGATAACACGTCAAAGTAACCAGTGTCTCGTCATGGTACCAAGTGTATCGTTTGCGTAGTTTGATCATACAGGTGGGATAGTAACCCGCGACGTAACCAACGCACATTAATTTATTGTTGAACATGGCATATGTCAAAACCCCATCTGTTAAGATTGTTTTGTACCCAATTGCCCATTTCCGAAGTCAATTTAGATATCCTAGGTCATTTAGACCAAACCCCCCAATTTTCCAAACTAGGGTTTATATCAGTTTGGGGTATTTCTCCTGGGTGATTACAATATGAAATTGAACGCATTATACATTAGATATAACCCTAGAGACTTCTCATAACCCAACAATTTGGTGAATACACATGTTGCTCTAGGTTAATTTCAATCAAACGTTCTCCCTACGAAAATTACCTAACACAAAGGACTTTCAAGAGCAAGTGAGGGTAGGCACAAACATAAACCATGTTAGAGATAGATAAATCCTACCTTAATGAAGCTTTGATAAAATCCTAACTCAGGATTTTGGAGGAATGAAGAAAACAGCGGGTGTCCCGGATAGATTGCGTCGCAAGGATCAACATTTCTTCTTCGTTCTTCTTGATTTGACCTCTTTAGAGCCTTGGTTTTCAAGCTCTATGTTTGGACAACAATGGAGGTGGGTAGGGTTTGAGAGAATAGGGTTAGAGAGAGGTAGGAGATGAGTGGGAATGCTGCAAATCGGGCTCCCAAAGATATATATAGCACCCAAGACGAAATGACAAGTTTACCCTTAATGAGGTCTGCCAAACAGACCTTGCACCGGTGCACAGCATCTCTGCACCGGTGCAAACCCACCCTGCACCGGTGCAAACCTTGGTTTGCACCGCTGCAACTGCTTCCAAAATTCGGGCAGAAGGTTTACACTACAGTCTGCACCGGTGCACACCCATCTTGCACCGGTGCAACTATTCCAACAATTTGGGCAGACGCTTCAGAGCTTCCCTGCACCGGTGCACTTCTCATCTGCACCGGTGCAACTGCTCCAAAACTGAACAGTGGCACTAAAAATTATCCTGCACCGGTGCACACTCATCCTGCACCGGTGCAACTGCACCAAAACCAGAAAAATGGCAGAAACAAGGGTTCCGAACCACTTCGAAACGTCCCAAACTCAACACAAACGATGCATAAGGGTGCAAAGGCAACCTGGGACCAAACTCTCAAGACGGAAATAAGTTCGAGAAGGAATTTGATACATGAAAACTAATCCGAGGCCTGATTTTAAATCCAAAAAATAGTATAGAATTTCGAGTCGTTACAAGCTTGATGTTAAGAATGCTTTTCTTCATGAAGATCTTTCTGAGACAGTTTATATGGTTCAACCACCCAGATTTGAGTCCAAGGGGGAGTCTGTGTGTCGTCTTCGCAAATCTATCTATGGCCTCAAACAATCTCCCCGATCTTGGTTCAACAAATTCAGTATCACCGTCGCATCTCATTGTATGACACAGAGTCAAGCTGATCACTCTATCTTCTTTAAAAGCACCACTAGTGGTATTGTGATTCTCGTAGGTCTATGTGGATGATATTGTTATTACAGGGAGTGACAATGATGGAATTAAGGTACTGATTTGTCACATTTTTTTCAGTTTTTTCACCAAGGATCTAGGCAAGCTTCAGTATTTTTTTGGCAGTGAAGTTGCTCGTTCTAAAGCAGGCATCAGTTTATCACAACGAAAATACATTTTCGATCTCTTGAAAGATACAAGTTATCTTGGTTCCAAACCTGTAGCTACTCCTTTGGAGACTAATCATAAACTCATGCCTAACGATGGTGAGTTGGTTGACGATCCTGAGTTGTATCGAAGACTTGTTGGTAAACTTATTTATCTCACTATCACTTGACTCGATATCTCCTATACAGTTAGTATTGTCAGTCAATTTATGACTTGACCTCGAGTTTTTCACATGGAGGCTGTTGTTCGTATCTTGAAGTATCTTAAAAATGCTCGTGGATGTGGATTTCTCTACAAAGCATCTGGACATCTCTGTATCAAAGGGTATAAAGATGATGACTGTGCTGGATCTCCTACTGATCGCCATTCTACCACTTATTATTGCACCTTTATAGGTGAAAATCTTGTGACATGGAAAAATAAGAAATAATCAGTTGTAGTACGGTCTAGTGCTGAAGCAGAGTATATAACAATGACTCATACCACTTGTGATAAATTGACTTGATTGTGTACTCTTCTACATGAGTTTGGGATTCCAATTCATGATCTCACTCCATTATATTGTGATAATCAGGCGGCTATCCACATTGTTAACAATCAAGTA
>NMUG010007150.1:0-12211 GCA_002855965.1 Monotropa hypopitys
ACCAACCAGTCCAAGCAGAACTTGTTTAACCCTCCAGCTGAACTTACTTCAGTTCGGCAAAACATACCGGACCATCTCATACACACTGCTGACCTTCCCGCATCAACTGCCTACCTCCTACTTGCCGGAGCACTTCTGCTCGGCAAAGGGATAGTCCGTCTCTGAGCTTTCTTAACTATTTGAGCTCGGCTAAATATCCAACAGCTCGGGCATTTAGCCCTTGAGTTTTATGAACACCTTATTGTCCTTTTCGACCAATGGTCATGCCCGAAGCACCTTTTCCCACACTGTCGAAGTCCCCAGTACCCCTTTTTTGTTGGCAGCTCGGCAGAGCTGATTGCTCGGCAGAGTGTCTGCTCGACAAAGCTAGTTGCTCGACAGAACCTTTGCTCAGTAGAGCTCAGCTCAGGTAAGCCTCTGTTCGGCAGAACCCCAAGTCCAGTATACCATCAGCTCGGCAATGTCTTAGCTCGGCATAAGGACCCTTCGGTCCAGAGAGTCCTTAGACCCAGTCAGTTAATCAAAAAAGTGTTCTAACCTTACCAACCGGCCACAATCCTTTGGACAGAAGGCCCTCGGTCATTGTACTACCCACAGCTCAGCCAGTCGGCCAGAGCAGCCTGGCCCTCCTTTAGGTCGACAAGCTCAGCTCGGCTTAGTTAGCTCGGCAATAGGCCTTACTTGTTCATCAGAAGCTTAGTTTCTGTTCTTTATGTTTTGTGGCAGATTTGAAGTATTAATTCAAAGGACATGCCTTCTCTGCTCGCACTTTTACTTACTCGTTCACTCATTTTATAAATTACTGTTATGGCTATTGAGCCGGGAAAATTTATTATGTTATCACTCTTGCAAATGTAAGGAGAAGAACTTGTGAAAAACCATTTATACGTGGACAAACATGATGTGGAAAATGTTTTATGTGATTCTCGGCACGGACATGACATGGCCATGAAATACGGTCAAAATGGATAAGAGCCCGAATGCTGGGGGCAGAGTCAGATACCATGCATGCAGGGACATGTTATAAGGTTGGGACCAAACCAGATGGTCATTGGATGATATCATACCACTTTGTAAATTACGGGGTAGCTCCCCTTGTTCTGGTACCGTGAAAGTTGTAATTGGTTGACTTGATAAACTGGTTGACAGTCATACAATTCGGGTGGAATACCCAAAGCAATCAATATGCACTTGTTGCAGGTTCATGTATGGAAGATGCCGAAAATCTGATATGACCGGAAAGGGTCAATGATACTACTCTTGAGGCTATTGAGCCACTCATACTATGTTTCTCTGAAATGATTTACTTGCAGAAAATGATCTTGATTGTCCATGAAACTTGTAGTTTAGGCATGTACTGAATTCACTCTAGCTTTATAGCTTATGCGTTTTTCTAAAACTCTTTTTAGGATTTGAGGAGTAGGAGTAGGAGCTCTTGGAGTTTATATGTCTCAGCTTTTGATTTTCACTTGTATCAGCCCATGTGGCTTGCATTGTACCTTTAGTATCGATTAATGAACTGTTGTGGGTATTAATGCACTCTCTGGGTTATTTCACGCTTTTCCGCTATTTACTTATCTAAAATTGTTCGATGGATCCCTAAACTCATTAATTAGGGTCTTTAGCGAGCTTGCTCGTTGACCGGTCATGACTCATGTGAGATTGGGTCGTGACAACAGTGGTATCAGAGTAAGAGTTTTCGGACTTCGAACAAACCCAGAGTTAGGACCAAGGCACTCACTAGTACATTAGAATCATCCGCTAACCCTTGGAGATAAACTTATTTTTGTCACGTATGTATATTTTAGCTATGTCTAGGAGTGGCAGCGACTATGCTACCAGTGACTTCTCGAGGAGCGATTCAGAAAGCGATCACGAGATAGCACCACCTCTAGCGGTACTGGAAGAAGTAGAGGATATCTACATAGTGAGCGAAGAAGTTGAAGAACAGGCCCATGCTGATTCGGTAACAATCACTTCTGATCTCGTAGCCCAAGTAGCAGTACGCTTCGAAGACAACTCAGAAGAAGAAGTTCGGGGAATGATTAACTATCATCTGTAGCTATTAGCACGAGCTTGTGCAGTAGCACGAGCATCCATCTAGGATTGGGAATTCGAGTACCTCATGGAGGGAGCCCGGAATCGAGTCTTGCATGGCAATAACGATGAAGCAGCACCCAAAGAAGAAGTAGCCGAAGAAGAGGAAGAGCCCATGGAGTGGCACAATCAAGGTTGGGACCTCGATATTCTCGAAGAAGACCCCGAAGAGGATCCGAATGAGAATGAGGAAGATGAGGAAGTCGTTGATGTAGATCGCGAGGAGTGGGTTTATCCACCCTATGAATAGCCTGACTACTCGGATGACGAGTAGCATTATCAGTCTCTTATTATCGTCTAGCATGCTTAGTATTCTTATTTCATGATGAACCTTTATCTTTATGATGAATTAATTGAACTTTTCACATCTCTAAAGTAGAATGGTTAACACTCGCAACGGTCAAGGAAATAATCCAAGGAACGATGAAGTAGCTGAGTTACGCGATATGGTGAGAAGGCTAGCTAGAACTGTTCAAACCCAACAAGAGATGCTTAATCAATACCTCAACCATCCAGGACCCGTAAACGAGCCACCTAACCCCGCGGAGGAAGCATTAGTAGACCTGATTGAGCAAGCGGTTAACTTTGCGGCAGTGAAGGAATTCCTGAAGCTGAAACCCCCTACCTTCTAGGGAGGAATGGACCCGGTAAGAGCAAATGAATGGATCGCAACTTTGGAAAAGAACTTCCGATTGCTGAGATGTTCTGATCAACAGAAGGTAGAAATCGGTTCGTATCTGTTAGAAGGTGAGGCAAACCATTGGTGGAATCTAAGGAATGCCGTAGAACCAGAGATGAGCTGGGAAAGATTTCTAGAAGTTTTTCGAGAAAAATTTATGCCAAGGGCAATGCAGACTACCAAGAGGATGTAATTCGAGCACCTGAAGCAACGAGGAATGACGATGGTAGCTGGCTATGAAACAGAGTTTATGAATCTTGCTGCCTATGCTCCGTACCTAGTGGCATCAGAAGAAATGAAGGCAAGGCACTTCGAAGATGGATTGAAGCCAGAGATTCAGAAGATGGTTCGACCCCTTCAGCTATCCACTTATGCTGACGTTCTAGATCGAGCCCTGTTGGTCGAACAAGACGTAGAGGAGACGAGATGCTATCAGGAGCGGAAGAGGCAACACCAAGCACCCAGAAGAGCTGGCCCGCAAAAGAAGGCGAATTTTGGAGGGAGGAGAGATAACCAAAGACGGATGGGAAATCAGGGTAACGAAATCAGAGCACCCTTAACATGCTACGGCTGTGGTCAGGAGGGCCATTTCAAGAAAGATTGTCCAAAACCAGCAACGGGAGCCAACATGATACCCGTGGGCGCACCAAGGATCAACCATCAAGACAACCAGAACCAGCGTTATGGAAGAGCTTTTGCTTTAGTCTCCAGAGATCCCCGCAATGATGAAGCCGTGGTGGCAGGTAGAATTCTTGTCTGTGGAATTCCTACGTATGCTTTATTTGATTCAGGATCTACTCACTCATTCATTTCGAAATCCCACTCTCAAAAAATTAGTCAAAATTTTGAACCGTTAGGATTTGATTTGCTCGTATCTCAACCCATGAGCAAAGGAGTCGTATGCTCATCTGTTCTTAGGAATTGCGATATTTCGATGAATGAAGCTCGTACCTCAATCGATTTTATCCCTCTAGCTATGTCCCATTTCGATGCAATTATTGGAATGGATTAGCTATCCCAATTCAAGGCCAAGATCGATTGCGCAGAGAAGTGTATAGTTTTCGTGGGACTCGGAGAGGAAGAAGCCAAGCTTGAAGGAGAAAGAGTCGCATCACCCCCATGTTTCGTATCCATGGCACATGCTCGTCGACTTTTACAGAAAGGATGTCAAGGTTACCTTTGCAGCATTTCGTCTACGACACCGAGTACTCATTCGATATCTGATATACCCGTAGCTTGTGATTTCTCTGATGTTTTTCCCAAAGACCTACCAGGGATACTCGTTGATCGAGAAATAGAGTTTAGTATCGAGACTATTCCAGAAAGCCAACCAATATCTAAAGCACCCTATCGAATGGCACCCGTGGAACTGAAGGAATTGAAGATGCAACTTCAAGAACTAGTAGATAAAGATTTCATCCGGCCCTGCTCATCACCGTGGGGACCACCAGTTTTGCTAGTCAAGAAGAAAGATAGAACAATGCGGCTTTGCATCGACTATCGGGAGCTAAATAAAGTCACCATCAAGAACAAGTATCCGTTACCGAGAATTGACGACCTATTCGACCAACTGCAAGGAGCCAGAGTATTCTCAAATATCGATCTACGTTCAGGATATCATCATCTCAAGGTTAAGGCAGAGGACGTGGAGAAAACAGCTTTTCGTTCCAGGTACGGTCATTTTGAATTCTTAGTTATGCCATTTGGCATCACCAATGCACCTGCAGCGTTTATGGACCTGATGAACCGGATCTTCACCGACCATCTCGATGATTTTGTAATCGTATTCATCGACGATATTCTCATCTATTCCAAGGACGGGGAGCAACATACGGAGCACCTGTCAATTGTTTTGCAGACCCTGAAGGAGAGGAAGCTTTATGCCAAGTTCAGCAAATGCGAGTTCTGGCTCACAGAAATTCAATTTCTCGGGCACATCATTGACGAATGTGGAATCTCAGTAGACCCTCAGAAGATAGGATCAATCCAAGAATGGCCCAAGCCAACCTCAGTAACCGAAGTACGTAGTTTCCTTGGACTCGCTGGCTACTACCGAAGATTTATCAAGGACTTTTCAAAGATCGCAACCCTGATGAAAGGAGAGCCATTTGTTTGGTCAGAAACCCGAGAAGGAAGTTTTCAGGAACTGAAGAAGCGACTCAGGACAACACCTGTTCTTATACTACTGCAGGAAGGAAAGGACTTTGAAGTCTACAGCGACGCGTCACTCAGAGGACTCGGATGTGTTCTAATGCAGCAAGGTTAAGTTATTGCTTATGCTTCCCGACAGCTAAAGCCTCACGAGAAGAACTACCCAACTCACGACTTGGAACTAGTTGCAGTAGTTTTTGCTTTGAAGATTTGGCATCACTATCTTTATGGAGTCACCTGCAACTTATTCACCGACCATCAAAGTTTGAAGTATCTTTACACCCAGAAGGAGCTAAACCTCAGGCAACGAAGATGGCTGGAATTGATGAAAGACTACAACCTCAATATTCAATACCACCCTGGGAAAGCCAACACTGTCGCAGATGCCTTAAGCAGGAAAGGGAAGAAGGAGCTCGATTGTCTACAGCATGGACACCTCAACACCATCGTTGCAAAACCGACTATCTTGGAAGAGATCAAGTTAGGACAAGGGAACGACCCAAAGCTCGTGAAGATCAGCAAAGGAATCACCCCAGAAAGTGAATTCACCCTCATCAATGGAATTCTCCGATTTAGAAATTGTTTGTGCATCCCCAACAACGAAGAAACCAAGAAGAAGATCATGGATGACGGCCATCACTCAAAATTCGTGATTCACCCCGGTCAGACGAAGATGTACCAGGATCTGAAGAAATCTTACTGGTAGATGGGAATGAAGTGTGACATAACCAACTACGTCAGTCGATGCCTGCAATGTCAACAGATTAAAGCTATTCGTCAGAAGCCCGCCAGATTATTGCAACCATTACCTATTCCAAAGTGGAAATGGGAGGATATCACTATGGATTATATCGTAGGATTACCATGTTCAAAGAAGGGAAATAACGCTATATGGGTCATAGTAGATCGTCTAACCAAGTCTGCTCACTTCATTGCAATCAAGAACACTTACTCGATGGACCGGATGGCAATCACCTATCTGTAAGAAATCGTTCGAATACACGGCACACCAGTATCCATCACATCCGACAAAGACCCGCGATTTGTATCCAGATTCTGGAAGTCTCTTCAGAAGGCAATGGGATCAACGCTCAAATTCAGCACAACTTTTCATCCTCAGATAGACGGTCAATCAGAAAGAACCATTCAAACATTAGAAGATTGTTATGAGACTGTGTGCTGGAATTTCGAGGGAGCTGGGAAGAGCATCTACCACTAGCAGAGTTCGCATACAACAACAGTTACCAAGCAAGCATAGGTATGGCACCATTCGAAGCACTATACGGAAAGAAATACAGGACACCATCATGTTGGTCAGAAGTCGGGAATGCAGAATTGACAGGACCAGAGATCGTGCAGGAATCCACAGAGAAGATCAAGACTATCCAGGAAAGATTGAAAGCTGCCCAAGACCGTCAGAATAGTTATACCGACACTCATCGCAGAGAATTGAAATTCTGGGAAGGCGACAAGGTATTTCTCAAAGTATCACCGATGAATGGCATCGTCAGATTCGGAAAGAGAGGAAAGTTGAATCCCAGATTTGTCGGACCATTCGAGATTCTTGAAAGGATCGGTCCACTCGCCTATCGTTTAGCATTATCACCAGAGTTAGCCAACGTGCACGATATTTTCCATATCTCCATGCTTCGCAAATATATAGCAGACCCATCACACGTCTTGGAGCAACCCGCGATCGAAATCGAGAAGAATCTATCCTACGAAGAGAAGCCGATCAAAATTCTAGATCGATGAGAGAAGAAGCTTCGAAGCAAGATGATTCCACTAGTCAAAGTATGGTGGGAGAACCAGTCTGGAAACGAGGCCACTTGGGAGAAAGAGGACGATATGCGCCAGAAGTACCCAGAGTTATTCGAATAAGGTATAAATATCAACCCTCATAAGTATTTCAAAGTTTGGGGGCCAAACTTCCTTTAAGGAGGGTAATCAATTAAATCATTTGAAATTTTTTTAGGATTTTATTTAGCATTTAAATCGATTGGGTTTAGAGTTGGAGTATTGGACCCTTAGAAAACTAAGAGAAATAAGCTAAGGGGCCCAAATGGAGTGAGCCCAGCCGCCCTGTGCAGGCCAAACCAACCTTGTCCGGACCAGTCCAGCCCAGTCCAGCCCAGCCAGCCATCCAACTGGCTGACCCGACCAGCCCTGCTCTGGACTCGAGCAGCCCAACAGCTGTGCGGCAGGTCTGCCAAGTTGCAGGGTCATGTCCCGTCCGGACTGACCCATCGTCTAACAGATGGGACAACTCGTCGCAAGTTCAGACTATCCTGGCAGGAGGATCATATCTGACTTTGATGGGACAAGTCCCTGACCCGTTCGACAGGTTTAAGGAAATATCCAATCGAGCATTAAATGTCTCAACTACCACCCTAACTCTTCCGAACCCCTATATAAGCAACCCTTGAAGTGCATTCATTTCCACCAAACCCTTCCCTACATTCAAGCTCTAGAGAGAGAACCCTTGTTGCCGACGCCCTGGTGCTCGGCAGACTCAACACTTGGAATATTTTCTGAGTGCAGCAACCCTCCGGAATATCTGTTACACCGGAAGCTCCACCAGCCTTAGCTCGGCCAAACCATTCGGTAGACCAAAAGAATCCCACTATCCAGACCAGAGCTCCCGTAGTGTTCAGCTCGGCAGAAGTCTGTCCGAACAGCTCTTGTGATCTCAGGTAAACCCCTTAGTCCTCTGGCCATGTTTTATCATGATTCATACTTCCCCTTGTTCGGCAAGTCCATTTAAGGACCTGGCCGCACTGGCCCCTGCTCGGCATCTTTCCTTTGGCTTAAACCGAAGCAACCCAGTCTTCTGTGCCTTAGCTCGGCAGCTAGGCACTGGAACAACCAGTCCAAGTAGAATTTGTTTAACCCTCCTGCTAAACTTACTTCAGTTCGGCAAAACATACCAGACCATCTCATGCACACTGCTGACCTTCCTGCATCAACTGCTGACCTCCCACTTGCCGGAGCACTTCTGCTCGGCAAAAGAACAGTCCGCCTCTGAGCTTTCTTAACTATTTGAGCTCGGCTAAATATCCAACAGCTCGGGCATTTAGCCCTTGAGTTTTATTAACACCTTATTGTCCTTTTCAACCAATGGTCATGCCCGAAGCACCTTTTCCCGCACTGCCGAAGTCCCTAGCACCCCCTTTTTTGTTGGCAGCTCGGCAGAGCCGATTGCTCGGCAGAGTGTCTGCTCGGCAGAGCTAGTTGCTCGGCAGAGCCCCTGCTCGGCAGAGCTCAGCTCGGGTAAGCCTCTGTTCGGCAGAACCCCAAGTCCAGTATACCATCATCTCAGCAATGCCTTAGCTCGGCATAAGGACCCTTCGGTCCAGAGAGTCCTCAGACCCAGTCGGTTAATCGAAAATGTGTTCTAACCTTACCAACCAGCCACTGTCCTTCGGACAGATTGTACTACCCAGAGTTCGGCCAGTCGGCCAGAGCAGCCTGGCCCTCCTTTAGGTCGACAAGCTCAGCTCGGCTTAGTTAGCTCGGCAATAGGCCTTAGTTGGTCGGCAGAAGCTTAGTTTATATTCTTTATGTTTTGTGGCAGATTTGAAGTATTAATTCAAAGGAAACCAACCCAAGAAAAAGGTGAATTTATACATGCCTTCTCTGCTCGCACTTTTACTTACTCGTTCACTCATTTTATAAATTACTGTTATGGCTATTGAGCCGGGAAAATCTATTATGTTATCACTCTTTCAAATGTAAGGAGAAGAACTTGTGAAAAACCTTTTATACGTGGACAAACACGATGTGGAAAATGTTTTATGTGATTCTCGGCACGGACATGACATGGCCATGAAATACGGTCAAAAATGGATAAGAGCCCGAATGCTGGGAGCAGAGTCAGATACCATGCATGCAGGGACATGTTATAAGGTTGGGACCAAACCAGATGGTCATTGGATGATATCATACCACTTTGTAAATTACGGGGTAGCTCCCCTTGTTCTGGTACCGTGGAAGTTGTAATTGGTTGACTTGATAAACTGGTTGACAGTCATACAATTCGGGTGGAATAAAGCAATCAATATGCACTTGTTGCAGGTTCATGTA
Source organism: Monotropa hypopitys (assembly GCA_002855965.1). Lineage (NCBI taxonomy): Eukaryota > Viridiplantae > Streptophyta > Magnoliopsida > Ericales > Ericaceae > Monotropa > Monotropa hypopitys. The sequence goes on from NMUG010007150.1 coordinate 9,011, forward strand.
TGGAAGATGCCGAAAATCTGATATGACCGGAAAGGGTCAATGATACTACTCTTGAGGCTATTGAGCCACTCATACTATGTTTCTCTGAAATGATTTACTTGCAGAAAATGATCTTGATTGTCCATGAAACTTGTAGTTTAGACATGTACTGAATTCACTCTAGCTTTATAGCTTATGCGTTTTTCTAAAACTCTTTTTAGGATTTGAGGAGCAGGAGTAGGAGCTCTTGGAGTTTATATGTCTCAGCTTTTGATTTTCACTTGTATCAGCCCATGTGGCTTGCATTGTACCTTTAGTATCGATTAATGAACTGTTGTGGGTATTAATGCACTCTCTGGGTTATTTCACGCTTTTCTGCTATTTACTTATCTAAAATTGTTCGATGGATCCCTAAACTCATTAATTAGGGTCTTTAGCGAGCTTGCTCGTTGACCGGTCATGACTCATGTGAGATTGGGTCGTGACACATTCAGTCAATACCTATCAAGCAACATCTCATTTAAGCCTTTGAAGTAAGTTTATTGAGAAAAGTTTTTTGTCAAGTATAAAGCGAATAAACCTCAGACTATCCAAGCAAGCATTGTAGACCACTCACAGCTTTGATCCAACTTTCCCCAAGTGGTTCACTCACAACAAAACTCTCAAATCTTTCTAAGCTGTCAGAATCCCTTCCTAGAATAATCCAGTGCATGGATCTTAACAATTGCAAAAACAGCAAGAAGTATATGAACAAAATGCTACTATCAACAAGTGCCCTGGTTTAAACCAAACCCTTCAAGATCATCTAGGACTTTTAGGCTTGTAATGTACAAAGGTAAAATTTGTGTGGAAACAATGTTATTTGGTCTTGGTCATCTACCTTAAGTGTTTCCACAATCACAAAAGTATGGCATTTTCAGAAAGAAACAACTCAGAAACAAGAAACATATTCATTGATTTTTTTCCAAAACTCACAGCAGTTTACAAAGATGACAACAGCCAAAAAAGTTTTATAAAAAAGGATTCCAACTACAACATGACAACACATTGATCCTATGAAATGGTAGAGGTAGGGTCTTGATCTTAGGAGGGTGGAGGATTGGGGGAACTAGATGTGCAAGGTGGTGGTCCACTTTTGGCCAAAACTGTGAGACTTTGAAGGATAACCTTTTGATTTTCCAAAATCAGATCCATCTTCTTTCTATCTTCAATTTGCTTTCTCTCAATTTCTAACATTTTCTGTGCATTCTTTTCCAATAACTTGAGCATAATTCGTGATCTTCTTTGCTCCTCTGCCTATTTTGTCATTACTTCCTCAATCATTTCTCTCAGCACAGACTCATCATGGTTCAACTTCTCAGTTTCTGCCTCAACTTTTTCCTTCATGTATGTGGACTCTTGATTTTGGCTGGATGAGACAGCAGAAGGAGCAAAGGCCTGGGGTGTAAGTTCAAAGCTAGGAGGGTTAATAAGGACAAGAGGGAATGGAAGTGATGTTTTAGCAGCAGATGCAACCAAACCTGGAGAGCTTTCAAGTTTTGGCCTTTGAGGAATCATCAGGTTTATGGTCTTGCTAGTGATGGGTCCAGAAGCAGATTTTTTCCATTTTTCTTTACTTTCAATTTTGCTTCCACTTTGCTCACAAAACAGGTAATCATATGAGCAAATGGAAGGCTGCCCAGCAAACTTGTCTTTGTCTTGAATTCTTTTAGAATAGTGTAAATCTCCTTAGAGACATCAATTTTACTTCCTTTCACCATCTCATAAATCATTTGAGCTTCAAGCAAAGAGGGGGATTTTTAGACCCCTTTGGTCTTATGTTGAAATGGATGATCTTGTTCATCAATGCACACTCTTTCTTAAGCATTCTTTGCTTGAAACTTTGTTCTTTGACTTAAAATGTTTAAAACCCTCTTCAGAACAGATTTCCCTAGCCAAGTTCTCACCTCAAGGCTGTGGTTGCTAGAGCTGGCATATTCCACCTTTTCATGTTCAAGCCTAGGACAGCCTAGATGTTGTGCTATCCTATCTTTAGTGATACAAATAATTTTCCCCTTCACTTTTGCCACCATCTTTTCCTCCTCTTCTTTTACTTTTAATGAGGTGTAAACTTCTTGCACCCAAGGCAAAATGTAGCCCTGAATATCATTAAACCAACTTTTAATCCCCAAATATTCAATAACATCACAAACTATTTTCAGTTGGGGATCCCCACTAGTTTTTTCAATTTTCCTTTCACAAACCACAACCCTTTTATTAACACTTTCCTTCCAGTTGAAACTTTCAGAATGTCTTTTCCCTCCCTTCTTCATTATAGATATTTTGACTGATTCGGTTTGATTTGGGCTTGGAAGTGTGGGATCAGCTGTTGACTGGATTGGGTTGAGTACAAGGGTAAGATTTTGGATTATTAGTTCAGTAAGTGTATAGCTAAGAGTGGTTGAGTGAGGTCCAACGACAGGTTCATTTATTTCAAGGGAAGGGTTTTCATCGGATTGAAAGGTCACTTTGGTTCTTTTTCTGGGATTCACACTCTCCTCAGGACCTTCTTCCTCAACTTCTTCTAAATTTATTACTCTCACATTTTTCTTGGCTAGCTGAGGTTGTTTGGTAAATTGAGCTTGGATTCTAGAACTTTTTCTGGGTTTATTTTTGGGTTTGAATGTTCTAGGCTCAACGGACACAGATTACTCTGGCTGAGGCACACCCAATTCCCCTAGAATACTAGTCGCCAAGGTTTTAGGGTCTGGGTTTTGGTCGTTCATCTCCATGATCCAATCAATTCACAGAAACCACAAAATCAAATCTGAGCCCTAAAACAGTAAGACTTACATGTAACTCCAAATTCGTGCAGAGATTCTTTTGATTCTAAAAAAATACAGCATCCCACAACGTCGGTTCACTCCTTCGATCCTACCTGGAGCTTCAATTTACTCGAATTTTGAACTCCTAGTGGTGGATTTCTCCAAGAACTTCAATCGCCCTGAGTTTCTCTCATTTGGACTCCTGCTCAAATGACCGGGAGTTAGGGCTTGGGAAGGGGGCTAGTATATATAGGAGATCTGAACTACTGGGAGTTCATAATTGGACTTTCGGGAGTTGACTTTCAAAAATTCTCTGCACACAAAATTCTAATCAACCGCACTTCACATTCCCGGTAGTTCACCACTGTACCATCGGTCATTGGAAGAATTTTTCTCAAACTTCCCCAACTAGAGTCTG
>NMUG010007151.1:0-12210 GCA_002855965.1 Monotropa hypopitys
ACTAGAATCGCAATTGATTTTTGCATTGAATTTGAAAAACCACTATATGCCGATTATCACGTCAAAATGGGCCATAGCCAATGTTATTAAGTCTATAAATGCTGGAACTCCTCCGATATGAGCTTCACAGTTTCAAAAACTATCGAGCATTAAACCCCTTTACTCATTGGTTAGGACACCAATAGATCAAAGTCTAATGGTTCGGGATCCTTGGGAATTTTGTTGACGTAGGATTCAGAGATAAACGAATGTGTGGATCCTGAATAGAATAATGCATAAGTAGGGAGATTGTAGATGTGAATTCTACATGCCACGATTCCTTCGTCATTTCTTGGGTGACCTGGAACAAGTGCGAAAGCTCTTCCCTACCTCTGGTTTCTGTTCTCTTGGTTGTTGGTGTTGGTCCTCTGGCCTCCAACTTGTACTGTATTTGCTCTGGTAGCTACGCCAAAGCAGTTGTTCTTGAAATGTCCTTCTTTGCCACATTCGAAACATTTGAGTAGTCCTTTAGCCTAGCATTCTCCTCCATGATTTTTCTTGCATTTGGGACAAGGTGGTCTTTGTCTCACTGGGTGCAGCCTTGGGTTCCTTAGTTTATTTCTTCCAAAGTTTCTTTTCTTAAAGTGATTGGGTCCTCCTTGATTCTAACTCCTTTTTCTCTCATTGAAATGTTTTGCTTCATCTACGACTTGCTCCACCAGGATGGCTCTATCCAGAATCTCAGCGTATGTTGGCAGTTGAAAAGGGCAAACAATATTCTGAATCTCGTGCCTAGGCCCTTCTTTGAATTTATGAGCCTTCATCTCATCACTAGACACCAAGTATGGTGTGTAGACTACAAGGTTAGTGAACTCTGCTTCATAATCTGCTACTATCATAGTACCTCGTTGCTTCAGATTCTCGAACTCCAAATGCTTTGCGTTCTGCATTGCACGGGGCATAAATTTCTCTTGGAAAATTTTCAGAAATCGTACCCAATTCATGTTGGGTCCAGCGATGCTCCTCAAGTTCCACCAGCAGTTTGCTTCTCCTATAAGAAGGTATGCTCCTATTTCGACTTTCTACAAGTCTGAGCATCGAAGGAATCAGAAGTTCTTCTCTATTTCAGCAATCCATTCGTTTTCCTTGATTGGGTCCATGCCTCCCAAGAAAGTCGGAGGTTTGAGTTTAAGGAATTCTTTCACGGCTGCCACATTGTTGATTTGTTGAGTAGGGTTGACTACTTCATCTTCTCGAGGTTCATTTGTAGGTTGTTTTCGTATTTGCTCAATGGTTTCTTGTTGTGCTTATATGACTCCTGCTAGGGTTCATATAATATCTCGAAGCTCCATGATCGGATGATTTCCTTGACCATTGGTGTGGGTGTTAACCATTCTGACATAAGAACTTATTGTTAGAAATAAAAGATGAAATTTTCTTACTAATCATACTATAATAGATGCTTTTAAAGCGAGGATGCATAAGCGTAACTAGGCATATGACAAAATATTTCAGATGATAAGAAACTAATGCCATTAATTTTCTGGGTCACTTGGCCACTCATAGGGCAGATGGACCCAATCCTCGCGATCCATGTCGATGTCTTCTTCTTCTTCATTCTCACTCGGATCCTCCTCTTCTTCTTCGGGGTCTCCTCCTAGGTCAAGGACCCATCCTTGGTCGTACCATTCCATAGACTCTTCTTCCACTACTTCTTATGGTTGAACCTCATCGTTGTGGCCATGTAGGATGCGATTTCTTGCTCCTTATATAAGGTATTCGAACTCCCAATGTTGAATGGATGCTCTTGCTACCTTGCAGGCTCGTTCTAGTAGTCGTAAGTGATAGTTGATCATGGCTCTTACTTTCCCTTCCGTGTTATCCTCGAAACTGATTGCACTCAGGCTATGAGGTCTGAAGTGATTGTTACTGAGTCAACATGTGCTTGTTCTTGAATGGCTTCGCTTATGATGAATAACTCTTCTTATTCCTCTTCAGGTACTGCCAGAGGTGGTGCTACTTCATGATCACTTTCTGAGTCGCTGCTGGAGAAATCACTGTTGGCATCGTCACTGCCACTGCTGATAGACATAGCTACAAAATTCACAGCATAAGATATTTCCTACCCTAAGGGTTATTTCCTAAGAAAAATTATTGTAATTACTTGTGTGCCTCATTTTTCCTAGCTCTGGAATTGTTCTATGGAATTCAACAACTCGTGCTCCGATACCACTTCTGTCATGACCCATCCCCTTTTCGAGATGAATCTATGACCGGCCAACGAGGAAGCTCGCAAAGGCCTAGGATAAAGGAGTTGAGGAATCCATACAATATTAAAATGCAAAAGCGGGTGAACAATCCAGAATATTGTATAGTTTTCCACTAAATAACTTGATTATAATAAAGTATTCTTAAAGGCCTATACATGAGGGGAAAGTGGGATAAAACATCAAGGTAGCTAAGCCGCTCCAAAGTTACTCCTCAATATGACCTGAAATGGTTTTAAAAAAATGCATAAGCCAAATCTAGAGTGAATCAATATATAACATTTCACAAGTTTCATAGATTTACAGTACTCAATCGTAAAATAGTTCTATATAGCAATTAGGTGGGTATTCGGTGTTTGCATCTTTTGATAACAACTGCCTTCTCTAGGGACTAACTCGTGCCCTAGAGGAATCATTGGGAATCTGACTCGTGCCCCAATGGCATCACCGGGTAACTAACACTTGCTCTAGTGGCATTACCCTTCATTGGGTGGTACTAGCATCTTTGCGCTTAAGGATCCTACCCGTAGGCTTTTTATCATAAACTACCCATAGGCTGCTCAAGCATCTGCTGTATGCTTGACATATCAATCTTTGAATCATCTAAGTACTCTACCCTTTTACAATATGATAGTTGTGTCTTTTTGGCCATATGATCATGTTGTTCTGTTCATCGTCATTCCAATTATATATCCTGTCGTTCGAAATTGACCGTTCGATCCATGTAAAAGAAGAGTGTGGTGCTTCATTTCATTTTCCAAAACAAGTAATAAGACAATGATTTTCATAAACATATTTACAAAGGAAATGAACATTTCTAAGAAAAATACGAGTAAACATAGTATATAGAGATTCACCTAAATGTGATAGGGTTTCTTTGACTTGACTCCTAAGGTAGTACTGGACTCGAATGTACCAAAAACACAAGGCTAATAATTCTACTAACTGTTCTGTCAGACCGAGATAAATGGTGGAATCTCATCTTCTGGCCGAAGGCCTCAGTGGTTGGAGGTCTGGCTTCTATTGACGCAGAACTCAGCCAGAAGTCTACTGTTTTAACCAAAGGCTTAACTGAGCCGAAGGGTCCTCTGCCGAGCTACCGAAAGAATAGAGACTCTGGCAGTGAGGGACAAGGTGCTTCGGATTCTAAGGCTAGTCAAAATAGTTTCTAAGGTATTTATGAGGTCACAGGGCTGAATGTCTGAACTACTGGAGGTGCAGCCAAGCTCAGAAAGCTAAGGCTTCTAAGTGGCAGACTGTCCTTTACCGAGCACTTGTGCTTTGGCAGCTTAGGACGTCGGCAGAGATACAGGAAGGGTCAAATTTGTTTTGGAATGGTTTGATCAGATCATCCGAACTGAAAATAGTTCAACTAGAGGGTCAAGAGGAATGCACGGACTGCTTATAGTTATGTGTCGAATACTTGGTGTTTCTGTCGAGATGCATAAGGACTCTGGAGGTACTCTCCTGAAGTCAAGGGGGGCTAATGGGCTATACATTAGTCCGGCTAAGTCCTTCGGTGGACTTGCCTCTGGTCCGGGTGGTTGCCAAGCAAAAACTTTGTGCCAGAGGGTTAGTTTGGTCGGACGGTGACTTGCTGGAGAACTTCTTTGCTTCAGGTGGTGTTCGGCAAGAGGCTGGCCGAACTCTTCAGGGTATGAGAATGCTTGTCTGAGTGATTGGACAAGTAAAGACTTTATGTTGTGGTCGATCGGTAAAGTTGCCAAACGGAGAAGTATCCGGACAACTTTCTAGAGAGAGAAATATAGGGAAAATATGCTCAGTAGAGTTTGGTGTGAAGTTTGAAGGTCTTGGGGTCCTCTATTTATAGGCTGGAGGGAAGGGGTATCATTTTGGTGCCAAAAAGGTTCTGGCTGACCGGTGGGTGGCGCCCACCTGGCTTTTTGGTCGCTGCAGCTTTTAGCCGCACGCCGTTTGTCCGGCTGTGGTGTCAGCTGACCGGCCATTATTCCTGATAGCTTTTCAGCAGGATTCCTAGTGGTGACAGCTTTTGGAGGGAATCTCGGAAGGTTCAGCTTTTGCAGGGATTCTTTTTGCTTTATATCTGGTCTTATCCTTTTCTATTTGTCCGACTTGGACGAAGGGTGGATGGGCCGAAGGGCTAACCCTAGGTGTTTGGGTTATTTGGCAATCTCTTTGCTCGGCTGCTCGATAGTCTGACTGCTTGGATGCTCGACAGTCCGACTGCTCTGCTCGACTGCTCGGGTCTTCTTAGTTCTGGGTCAAAGGCTTCATGGCCAGGCCTGTTTTTGCCAGTTTCTCAGCCTTAGGTTCTCTAGTAAAAAGCTTAAAATTTTAATGTAGACTCATTTCATAGGGATGGGGTTTTACACAAGCACTAACACATTAATTAAATAGGGATGCCCATTTCTGGAAATCCCATACTCTGAACTTCTCCTTCGTCCTCATCTCCAAACCCCTAAGCCACATCCGTAAATCCTCTTGGTCAATCTCCAAAAGACCAAGGCCCTCAAGATACTCTCCTTCACATTTCCGGAAATCATACCTTGGATTTCCCTAACTCCTACACATCTATACTTCTAGAAGAACAGATGCTCACTACCTCAACCAACTATAAACCTCCAAAAATGCATCCTTGCATTTGCAGTCCTACACCAAGACACACTTACAGAAATCCATAACACATTTTCGAAAATGACACACTACCCATCCTACTTTCTATTTTCTTTCAAAGCATATCCAAACTCTTCCATACTTCTAAACTACCAACATCAAGGCACACTTTATTATGAGAGATTATTTTATTTTTAAAAACCATTTATTTTAAATATTGATAGTACATTTACCAAACATATTCATTTAAAACCCTTTTAAAAATCCAATAAATTATAGGACATGACGATTACAATGCTACTCCTACCTATGGATCATTCTAAACTATGAATTGCACAAAGTATCCAAAAGTATAGAAATGTATAATTTTGAGAAATGGATATCAAATATGAATTCAATAGTACAAGATGATGAATATGTATGAAAGACTTGAAATCCATAATAGATATGTCTTTAGTTGTCACGCCCCGGATTTTTAAACTATATTTTTTTGAATGGAATAAAAGAATAACTATTTATGAAACCATAAAGAATACCAACTTGCTGCAAGGGGCCATTAATAATCAAATCACATCTTTACAAATCCTTTATATAAAACTTGCTTGAAATTGAAATACATATAAAGCCTTTACATTGGAATTGAAACTCAACTACAAGTAAAGGGGAAAAGTGGATTTATTACAATGATACAAAATGAAATACAAATGGAATGCCGCTCACTGAAAAGGAGATGGAGCAAGCCAATGTCAACTCTCAACTACAAGCTACCAAAATTTACAAACCTACATAAAACTATAAAAAGAAGGTTGAGTCATAAAGACCCACCAAATATGAGTCTATCAAGTGCAAATTCAATTATAGTGACATGTGCAAGTGGTATGAATCTCTATGATGCAATCCCAAGCATGACATCACTCACACAATCTCAACACCACAATCAAGTCACTTTCCCAAACTAAGACACATAATCTTATTCAAGTCTCTCATCCACAAAAGCTCACCAAGAGCTAACCAAACCATTCTACTTATCCACAACCAATGATAAGCAAAGCCAATAACCTCTCTTCACCAAGTACCCCTTAACCGCGTAACCAAGCAATGCATGCTAGAACAATGCCATAAAAACTAAGGGTCTCAACCTTAACTATGCCATATCAATATGGCACCACTACCACAACTCTCTAGGGAAGACATACCCAAGAGCACAACTCGTATCTAGCGATACAATCACCAACTATCGCACACCAAACCAAACACCATATCAAATCCACTAGCTAATTCCACGACTTAACTTATGCATACACAATCCACCGAATCACATTGAACACCATCTATCCTTTTCCTTCCTCTATATACATATCTCTATAGATACACATTGGTGAATTGAATTATCTTGATTGATTAGTTTGTTAGATTCCCGGCTTAACACAACTTTGAAAATGAGTCATACGAGTCTAAAACCGCCTTACTAAATAAGGACCGGCCTACTCCAAATGTGGACTATATTTTGAAAGAGTCACATGAGTCTCGAACCATCCCACAAGTAAGGACCAGCCTACCCCAAATATGGACTATGTCTTAGAAACCAATTTGAAACTATTAAGCCCGGGATCGATTTATAGTATCCTCAATGAGTTCAAGGATCGACTATCTCACAAAAGAATCACGAATTGATTCAAGTTATATCAATGAATTCAAGAACCAACCCTACACGCGAATGACCACGAATTGGTCCGAGGATCACGAATTGACCCAGAGATCACAAATTGATCTGGAGATCACGTATAGATCTTATCTTCCCCCACATCCACAATCACATTGTTTTGGTTGGTTGTTTAATATTTGAATTGATGAGATTGATGAATTCAATCTAAGGGAATGAATTTCCCAACACTAGTGACGAATTCACTTCAAATGGACGAGTTCCTACATAAGTGTGACAAATTCACACATCAACACATAGATCACATATCTAGTCACCCGATCAACCCAATCTAAGGTCACATGTCTCATAGGGATGAATTCCCAAACTAAGTGTGACGAGTTTACACATCGACGTACAATTCCATTCACTACAGCATTTCACCAAACAACTAGAGTGCACAAATGCATACAAGGGTCTTAGTCACCAAGGACACCTAATCAATCACCTAATTGGTTACACATAAGTTCAAATCCATACCCAAGGGCCAAAGTAAGATCTAACAATCTTATGAAACTAAGAATCTACCTCATAAGCCCTTTGGGAATTGTATCAAACACCTAGCAGGCACAAGATCATCGCTTAATTCCATCAATTAGACTCCTAGGATAAAACCCCCAATTTCCCTAAAATGCCAACAAATCTAAATACAAGTCCTAGGGATAAAATTGACAACCCCGCATCCTCACATCCACCAAGAACCCTCAAATCCTATAATACAAACAATTTTGATTAATCAAACATAGTCAATTCACGATTTCCAAAATATGGGTTTTAGAGAAAACCTTTGATTTTTAATTTTGTAAATCATTTAGGTGACCTAACACAACCACACAAATACAAGATAGAAACATATTTACCTCAGGCCTAAAGCCTGAAAAAAACCCTAGGTGAGGGTGTCTTGACAATAGTGCGAGCTATGCACATCAATGGCGAGCTCTCGGCGAGGTGAACGACGCTCTTCAAAGGATCAACTCGATTGGAGCTTGGGAGGAGGGAGATCTTTTAGAGAGAAAGGATAGAGAGCTTTCAATAGAGGTAGAGAGAGAGTGGCTAGATCAAAATGGTAGAGAAGATGACCAAAATCATGAGCACAAACATATATATAGCCCCCATGCAAAAAAAACCAAATGCCCTTCATTAAAACATTCGGACTTGGAATTTACTCATGGTGATCGGTCGACAATGGCTATCTCGACCGGTCGAGGCCTTATAACAAACCTCTCTGGAATATCATGATCAGTTGATAATGGCTCAGGGGACCAGTCACGAGCAGGTATAAAACTTCACTGGAATACCACGACCAGTCGACAAAGGCAAGCTCAACCGGTCGACACTGGGAAAAATGCTATGTTTGAAAAACATAACCCAACCTCGACCATAACTCCTCCCGGGACTTCCCGAAACATCTCAAATCAAATATGAACCAAACAGATGGACTGACGAGGGGTCCAACACTAAACTCTAATTGTCAATACAAGTCAAGGAAGCCATACTAAAATTCATCGACTGATTAGAATTTCGAATTTAATTCTGGAAATATAATTTCGAAAATACGAGTCGTGACACGTCAACCACCTTAAAAGAATTTTGTTCCCAAAATTAACTAAGGTTATAGAAGCAAAGATCACGACCAAGGAACACCAAACTGGAGAAAAACTCACGTTCCACACAAAAGAATAAAAGGGACAACTCCCAATAAGGTGTGGACATGCCGACACGAAAGGGACAAGCCGACACAAAAGGGACACATCGGCACTAGAATTGATTTCACCAAAGACACAAGGGATGGAGGATCCCACAAGATATTTGTCTCGTCAAGAACAAGAAACCAACAATTGTCTTACAACAACATTCATAACGAGGAATGAATGGGTCTTACAATCGTCAACACTCCACTATTATACTACAAACTCGCATACACACGGTTTTGCAATTTCGTTACCCTACCCATGAGTACACACATATCCCCCCCACACCAATGCGATAATTAAGTGACCACTAAAATTTAAGTTTGAGATGTGCCAGCCAGACACTATTCTCATCCTAAGTTCTGGGGTCATCCTTATACCACACAATCAAAGGAACACATACTCGGTCGATTCCACACTAAAGGTGCAAGAATAACCGACTAAATTACTCGTTCCCAATACATATAACAATCTACCCAACATTTAGAGCACACGGATGTGGACTTACAAGAAAGTATGAATAGTACTGAATGACACACCAATCAAACAAGTGGAGAGCAAACACCAAGCTTGGTCATCACATCAAGAACAAAGTGGCACAAGAGAACCAACACAACTCATTCACATTTCAAACAGAAGTGAAATCACAACTCAAAATAATCATGGCATCAATTTATTAAGTACAAGACCAAGAAAATTATGACAAGAAGCATCCGAACTAAGAAATGAGAGTCTCAACCAAGAAAATTACTACAAACGATGTCCACAAAGGGAAGAAAAATCTAAAACAAAATGTATAACGTCAAACCGAGTTTACAATGTTACTAGCAAGGCATAACAAGGGGTGTCAATCCTACCAATGCACCATACAACTAAGACAACAAACACAAAATGGGTCTACTAAGATGGAGAAACCAGTGGATGAGGATCCATCATGGAAATTGTATAGACTCTGCCCTGAGTCATCCGCTCCACTGGTTGCTTGCCTCTCTAAATCGAATCCCGACGTGCAACTCTAGAACTAGTTCCTCTTTCAAATTGAGGACTGGATGAGAATGACTGGTGATGAGACTTCTGATTCTGACTTCCTTGCTAGAGTTCCTTAACTCTTGGCCTGACCGATGAGTGATGCCCAACTGACATCTCTCATTGCCTATCACTCTTCTGTGCGCATTTTCTTTCCAAATTCCCTAACTGTCCCCACTCAATACAAGTAACTTAGGGACACTTAGAATGATAATGCCCTTTCTGATTGCAATGATGACAAACAATGTATCTCTTGGGTAGCCCTTCTGCAATACCAACACTGACGATGGAATGAGAACCCTACTGGTTCTGAGAATGAGAATGATCTCTATGCTGCTTTCTCCCAATACTATCTGAAGAAGACGTGAAATTTGAAACAAAAGACTGCCGACGAGGCTCCCACACTTTGACTTCTTTCTCTTCTTCCTTGTAAATAGGCTCAATAGCCCTGGCACGATCCAACATAGTGGAAAATAAATGAATACACTGTCGAACGATGAGTCTATGGATGGAGAGACGAAGACCCCGCTCAAAACTCTTGCACTTGCGATTCTCCGAACTGACCAACTCTGGACCAAAACGGGACACAAACTGAAATTTGATCGCGTACTGAGAAACTGTCATGTCACCCTGCTACAACAACTCAAATTGCATCCTCAAATTCTCACACAAATATTCAGGAAAGTACTAATCCTCAAAAGTAGAAACGAACTACTCCTATGATATAGCACATGCATCATTATCAACTAATCCTGGATCTGCAACTCTATCCAACCTCCGCACATCTTTCTTGGCTTTAACTATAGAACTCCACCACTCTCCTACTTCATTGACCAATTGATAGGATACAAACGACACTCGCATCTCATCCTCATCGATTTGAAGGGTGTCCAATGCCTTACAAATCCTGGAAAGCCAATGATTGGGGCTCAATAGGCTCACCCTGTCTATTAAAACTAGAAGGGTTTATACAACGGAACTCTCATAAGGCCTCCATCGCGTGGCTAACACCCCTAGCCCTGGGGGCATAAACTACTCTAGTGGACTCAACCATAGCCTCAGGATGCTGCCTCACAAATACTCTCGGATCCACTTCAACGTTTTCCTCTTTATAAACATCTTCCATTGGGACTTCCTGATGCACCGGATGAGTCCTACGACCTCTCTGACGAGTAACCATATCGGCATTAAATGCAACAAGCGACGACAAGTCCTTGCAAGTATACAAATAACATATTCAATACACAAACCACGATAGCACTATGCTCATTAATCTCTATACATGCACTAAGAGTCAATCCATATCGTATGCTAGGAAAATAAACCACATACTCAACATATACATACATCCCCAGATAAGATCTCCAACATACTAGCGAAATCCAAATTTATCCCCCAAGGACCAATACCAAGCTCCTATGCCTCAAACAAGGGCATACTAATGCCAAATTCTTATGCCTCATACAAGGGCATATTATGCAACTATCAATGCATGCAAACACAAATAAAAGACTCCATGGAAAGAACACGAAGAACCCATTGAGAAACAAATCTCCCTAAGGTGCCAAGGTTTTCGAACAAAAGCTCTGATACCAAGTTGTCACACACCGAATTTTCAAACCATATTTTTTAATGGAATAAAAGAATGACTATTTGTGAAACCATAAAGAATACCAACTTGCTATAAGGGGTCGTGAATAATCAAATCACATCTTTACAAATCCTTTACATGAAACTTTCTTGAAATTGAAATACATACAAAGCCTTTATATTTAAAATGAAACTCAACTACAAGTAAAGGGTAGAAGGGTATTTATTACAATGATACAAAATGAAATACAAATGGAATGCCGCTCACTGAAAAGGAGATGGAGCAAGCCAATGTCAACTCCCATCTACAAGCTACCAAACTATGCAAACCTGCATAAAACTAAAAAAAGAAGGTTGAGTCATAAAGACCCGACAAATATGCATCTATCAAGTGCAAATGTAATTATGGTGACATGTGCAAGTAGTGTAAATCCCTATGATGCAATCCCAAGCATGCCATAACTCACACAATCTCAACACCACAATCAAGTTACTTTCCCAAACCAAGATACATAATCTTATTCAAGTCTCTCATTCATACAAGCTCACCAAGATCTAACCAAACCATTCTATTTACCCGCAACCAATGATAAGCAAAGCCAATAACCTCTCTTTACCAAGTACTCCTTAACTGTGTAACCAAGCAATGCATGCTAGAACAATACCGTAAAAACTAAGGGTCTCAATCTTAACTATGCCATGTCGATATGGAACCACTACCACAACTTTGTAGGGAAGACACACGTATGAGAACAACTCGTATCTAGCGATACAATCACCAACTATCGCACACCAAGCCAAACACCATATTGAATCCACTAGCTAATTTTACAACTTAGCTTATTCCCACACAATCCACCGAATCACATTGAACACCATCTATATGTTTCCTTCCTCTATATATATATATATATATATATATATATATCTGTAGATATACATTAGTGAATTGAATTATCTTTCTTAATTAGTTTGTTTGATTCCTGGCTTAACACAACTTTCAAAACGAGTCACACGAGTCTCGAACTGCCTCACAAAATAAGGACTGGCCTACCCCAAACATGGACTATATCTTGGAAACCAATTTGAAACCATTAAACCTGGGATCGATTTATAGTCACCTCAACGAGTTCAAGGATCGACTATCTCACAAAGGAATCATAAATTGATTCGGGTTGTATCAACGAATTCAAGAACTAACCCGACATGCGAATGACTACGAATTAGTCCGAGGATCACGAATTAACCCGGAGAATAGGTGAATTGATGATATTGACGAATTCAATCTAAGAGAACGAATTTCCTAACACTAGTGATGATTTCACTTCAAAGGGACAATTTCCAACATAAGTGTGACAAA
>NMUG010007152.1:0-12209 GCA_002855965.1 Monotropa hypopitys
AAATGCCAGACTTTTGTCGGAAGGTCCCGGACTTTTGCTGAGTAATCTCGTAATGAGGGATGAGGTGCTGGGCTCATGCGGTGGTGGACGGTAGGTTATAATCAAAGCTCGAAGCTGCACCTTCCGGAGCCATGACTACCGGAGTGACCGGACCCTTGTTGTTTGGTCGCGTAATGAGGGATGAGGTGTTGGGCTCATGCGGTGGTGGACGGCAGGTTATAATCAAAGCCCGAAGCTGCGCCTGCTGGAGCCACGCCTACCAGAGTGACCAGACCTTTGCTGATAAAGGATGGGGTGTCAGGCTCATGCGGTGGTGGACGGCAGGTTATAATCAAAGCCCTAAACTGTGCCTGCCGGAGCCACGCCTACCAGAGTGACCGGACCCTTGCTCAGTGATCGGTGGATGAGGCCCTTTTTGTCGGAGCTAACTTGCCTCATATGGTCCCCATTTTGTGGGAGGGGAAGAGTGTTGCAAAACCTGTTACTGTCCGTAAAAAATAAACATTTAATGCAGTAGAAGAGTTTTCATTTGATAGAAAAATAAAAAGAGTGCCTTTACAGGTGTTCGAGATTAAAATCTGTCCCCTATGGGATAAGTAGAATGTTTTCTTCTACTGCGGCAGGTGGCCTTGCTTGCCTATCCAATTCCTGAGTCTTCACCCTATCGATCCACCGATCGAGATGACCCTGTAGGACCAAAGCTCCATATAAGCTTTGAACGGCTGGCAGGAGTTAGTGTAATGCCCTTTTTTTTCCCTGTGGTAGGTACAGAATGCGCGCCCGGCGTAATTAGCCTCTGTTCCCATCTTCTGATCTGGACGCCTGTTGAATGACATGTCCTTGATGTGCTTGAGGACCATGTATGTAGGCTCTGAGAAAACGGTTACTTCAGCCACGTAGACCTCCGGTATTGGTGCTCGAATTTCACCCGTTTTACTATGTTTATCTGCCAGCGGGGAGCTGGGCCCGGAGGCTGATTCGGTCGGCTGGATGACCGGTGGGATGTGCGATCGGCCAGGAGATCTTCGAGTTGACAATACTTGTCCACCTTTTGCATGAGGTCCTCTATGTCATCCGGAGGGTGGATCATGAGCTCCCGGAAGAAAAGGTTGTCGGTCTCGACCCCCATTTTGAAGGAGGTGGCCGCAATGCTCTGGTCGCAATCCTGAATCTCATTATACAGTTCCCAATAGCGGTCGGCATATTGCCGGAGCGACTCCCCATGTCGCTTCCGGAGGCTGAACAAGGTACTGAAATCCTTCTTCTGGGAGGTGCTCGTCACAAAGCGGGATAAGAATTCCCGTTCAAGATCCCTAAAACTCCAGACGGATCTTCTTGGAAGCTTGTTGAACCAGAGGGAGCCTTGGGTTCCCAGACTCGTAGGGAAGACTTTATACATGACTGCCTCGTCGGGTGGTGTAGAGGGACATGACCTTCCGGAAGTAAATAAGATGAGTATAAGCATCAGTTTAGGTTCATACCTGGCGAATTTGGGAAGGTGGAATCCGACCGGAATAGTCGCCGACACAATCGCCCTTGAATATGGGGTGGTGCTGAGCTGCCCAAGCCTTGGATCCACATCCCGGAGGGTATTTGTCAGAGATGCTTCCAGGGTCTGACTCCTTCTATGCCGGCGGCGCTCAGTTCTGTCGTATCTGTGGGGTGAGAGGTAAGTGTGATGCCTGTGCCTGCACCGACGATCTCTCTCCGGGCTGTAAGGGGCTCGGTCATGCTTCTTCGGCTTGACGGGAACAAAGACTCCGTGGTCGTAGACATATAGCATTCTATCTGACGCGGCCAATGTCTAGGCACTCGGAGTGGTCTCCCCAATCTACTATAGCTCAAAGTGCTCCAAATGTTCCTTATCCGACGGGCGAGGAGGATCAGCCCCAACCTTCTCCTTCCCTGGTCTGTGGCGGCTTCTCTCTTCAGATTTTGATGTAGCGGATGTCGCTCGGGGGGCGGATAACTAAGCTTGGCGACTCGCTCCTTCGTAAGGGCTATCTCTGCATTTTTCTCTCTCATCATTCTATCCACGATGACGGTCATGTCTGAGCTGGGTCTGGCTAAGGTGAGGCCAATGGCCGGATCAAATATTCCCACAGACTGGTGAGGGACAACTTGCGGAGGCGGAGGTGGAGGAAATCCGGAGAGATCGGTATTGATTGTTAAGTTCGGGAGTTCGGTCCCCATAAGTCAGGAAAGCTAAGAGAAGCCTAAAACCCATTTTCTCTTCATTTATCGGAAGTATACTCATCCTATACTTGTTTTATTGGAAAATCATGCAAGCCGTTTCTTGTATTTCCAAAAAATAAGGATATATCAAAGCTTGTTCTACCGGAAATTTGTTTTTGTTTTACCGGAATTTGGTGTATTCATTAACAGGGGATAATTACTTCATTTTTTCAAAGAGGCCATAATACTTAGTGATGTGTTAACCAAGATATTTCAATACAAGATTCTTGACTAAATTAGTTTGGTCATCAACAAGTCAAGTAGTTAAATAGAATAATTCAAGCCATGCTTAGACCTAAGTGATCCATGTTCAAGTTCGTTTAGAAATTCAAGTGTTTCCACATAATTCATTCATAAGTTCATGATCATGATTTTGATGTCCATTTCAATTCACATAAGGGCTAGTCTAGTATGAGGTTATCCATATTATACCAAGGTAAAGTATTTGTCCTATGTGAAGATGGTAATCACATTATGATAGTAATATACATTCAGAGCCTAAAGCATGCATCTTGGACATAATAATCAATCACTATAGACATCATCAAAACACAACCCTATCAATCTTCCCCTTTTTGATGATGTCACAATGGACAACTCATGGGATTGAAGGAGTGGGTTATGATCTAAGATGATTTAAGATGATGCTAAGATGATGTTATCCTTACCATGCTTACCAATTCGAACTCATGTAATGTCTGGTATTTCTCCCCCTGACATTGTCAAAAAGGTGGGAGTAGCTCCCCCTGACTTAATGCATTGATGAATCATTTTTCTATACACTCTCTCTCCGAATTGTTAAGCCAATGAAGTATAGGAGATGAGAGGAGGTTACTGATATGACTCTCTCAAAAATATTGTAGCCAGATGAGACCATAGAGATGAGCCAATGTAAACTGATGAGCTTGCTTAAGAATTTCTTTTACCAAGAATAATATGGTAACCTATCAATATTTTGATGCATGTCTAAAGAAGTTTTTAGCTACATGTTGCAAGAATGATTTCGAACAGAAAAGTTTTCATCCACATTTGAACTCAAATATCACAATATTAAGGCTCTTTAAAGTTCCTTAAGAATTTTCTTGGTCGGCTTTTAAAAACTCTAGTAATGAGATTCTTCCCTAGCACACATGACCTCAACCAAGTTATAACCCATGTATATTACTCCTCTTTTAATTCGCATTGGTTTGACACAACTCTTGCTTAACATGAGCCATTGTTTCAATTTTTAAGGTTAATCAAGATGATCACTTCATTGGTTTTATAAGACTATTAATCAATATTTTAAAGTAGAACATGCTTTAACTAACATAAAAAATAATACTAAAGATGATTAAGAGTGAGAGGATTAATACCATATATGTGATGGCCTTTTACCATTTTCATCCCATAAATTCCTTCTTTGCTTTCCAAATCCTCTTGTGCTTTGAAAGCTAAAACTCTCCCACTTGATGATTCCATGTGCCATATTATAAGCTCTCCTTGGAATGAATCTTCTTCCATCCTCTTGATGATTTTCCAACTTCTTTCTTTCCTTCCTTGATATCCAATATTCTTCCATTGATTTTCAAAGGCCCTTGGAAGTCTTGAGGTTCCATATGCCATGTTTTGGACTTTTTTTGAGGAATTCTTCTCTCATTGCCTTGATGTTTTTTAATGTTTCTCCTTTGCCCTGCAAAACAGATAGATCCTTTTGGCACCCATTTCCACTTGGGTCCATTTTTGTTAATACCTTTCTTTGGGCAAATCTTTTGAGTATGTCCAAAATTTTGACAATAAAAGCATTGAATTCTAGCATTTGAATTTTGCTTAAAGGAGACATGTTTCTCAATAGGAGTGCTAGAAGTAGATGCAGTGTATTCAATTCCGGTTCTTTCACCATAGGGTTTTTGTGATTTAAGAATGGAGTCAAGAGATTTTGAGCTATTCATCATACTTTCAAATTTCTTATCCTTAGATTGAAGTTCCTCTTGTAAGTATTCTACATTTTTGTTTAACTTTTTGTTTTCTCTTCTAGGACAACAATTGATTTCCTTAGAGTACCATTTTTCTGAGCAATTCTCTTGGATTCTTCAAATAGATTTTCAAAGGCAACATATATGTCTTCATCTTCATTTTTATCTCTGTCAGACTCACTTTCATTAATAGAAGCTAAGAAACCAAATTCACCAAGGTCTGTGTCCGAAGTGTTAGAGTCATTGTCATCCCAAGTTACAAATGTTTTTTCCTTTGTGGGTTTTTACTCTACAGTTTGAGGCAATATGACCCGTTTTATCACAATTAAAGCATCTTTTATCATTCCCTCTATTAGAAGATCCACCTTGTTTTTGTCTTTTCAGTTCTCTCCTTCTTTTGATAAATTTCTTAAATTTTTTAGTTAAGAGTGCAATGTCTTCTTCATTATCAGAATCTTCTTCTTTTGTGGTTTGAAGAGCTATAGTCTTTTTCAGTTTTTCCTCTTGTTCTTCTTCAAGGACTAGTTCATGTGTCACTAAAGACCCAATCAATTCCTTAATGGAAATACTTTTCAAGTTGGGGGCTTCTTCTATGGCTGTGACTTTTGGTCTCCACTGCTTAGGCAAGCTTTGTAAAAACACATTTTCCATTAGGAATTTCTCGACCTAGAGTATTTAGTTCATTTACAACATGAGTGAACCTAGTGCATAATGTCTTCCTCAGGCTTCATTTTAAATATTTCATATTTATGAAACAATGTACTAATTCTTGTCTCTTTTACTTGATTAGTCCCTTCATGTGTGACCTCTAAAGTGTCCCAAATTTCTTTAGCTATTTAACAGACACAAATTCCTTGGTATTCATCAGGGATTAATGCATTATAAAGAGCATTCATTGCATGAGCATTTAAAGTGTACCTTTGTTTTTGTTGTTGAGTCCAGGATGTTCTATTCTTTTTTTTGTCGTTCCTTCCACAGTCTCTATAGGATTAGTGTAGCCTTCCTCTACCACCTCCCACATGTCAAAGTCCATAGAATCTATGAAGATCCTCATTTGGTTCTTCCAGAACCCATAATGCTTTCCAGTGAACAATGGAGGTCTTCCAACATGTCCGCCCTCTGACATCCCGTAGTTGGTTGATGCCATGGATCAAGCTTCTGGTTGTTACACCGTCTTTGGGAAGCTCCAAGCTCTGATACCAATTGATAATGCAACCTAGAAGGGGGTTGTCATGCCCCAGATTTTCCAACAATTTTTTTTAAAACATTTATTAAATGGGGAAAGCAACATGGCTCATCACATAAGAGAATAAATTCTACGTTATCACACCTCCCATGGCATCACACATGAAAATCTGAAGGTGAATAAATAGATAAAAGCATGAGTTCCAAACCATAGAATGGGTAGAAGAGAATAGAGTGTCAATGTTTAAGTTATTACAAACCATGAGTCTAGTACAACCCTCAAAATGGGGTATTTCCAAAACCAAAACAAATACATAAATCTAGATGGCTACCAAATATCCCACAATCTTCAAAGGGCTCCCAAATCTTCAAATACCGGATTCTTTCCTGTAGAACCTTTAAAAAAAGGGCGTGTCACACAAAAGTAAGAAATATCTATAACTAACATGTTAATGATTGGCGTGACTAGTGTGTGCCATGAACAGAGTTATATCAAAGCATGAATGAGCTACTAGATGCACGGCAATTGATCCCACTACGATACACATTATCCATTTACAACAAAGGAGTGTGAGTACGAATCAAAGAAGAGAGTAGCAAAACAAGTACTCTAATATACACATGTATTTGATTCTATTCCTCTTTATTCATTAAGTGTAGTGGTGAGTCTAATCATGTTCCAAGACTTGCATAGTATCACAACATAGGGGATTCCATCATAAGTATATCCCATAAGCATTTTAGACTCATTATTCATTCCCGTATTCATCATATTAAAATACCCCGGAATTCCATTGTAAGTATATTTCATAAAGTCATCATGTATCGTCAATCGTCACGTAGTGTCAAGTATAGTCACGTATCATATCCGTCATTCCCAAAAACGTTGGGAGGGTTAACGTCACCCCATTGTGCACAATGTCATGGAGGGAGCGACCCTCCAGAGAACCCCATCATAAATACGTTCTCGTATAATTCCTAGCCGGAGGCTAGTATGCCAAGGGAGTACCAAGGCCTTTCTTGTGTCAACTCCTAACCCGGTGGTTAGTATGCCAAGGGAGTACCAAGGCCTTTCTTGTGTCAAATTCCTAGCCATAGGCTAGTATGCCAAGGATGAACCAAGGCCTTACTCGCATCGATCTCCTAGACATTGGCTAGTATACCAAGGGTGAACCAAGACCCTTCTCATGTGTCAATCTCCTAGCCGTAGGCTAGTTTACCAAGGGTAAACCAAGGCCTTTCCCGTATCAATCTCGAGTGTATTTGTCAACGCAATTTCATTACACAAGGGGCTTAGTCATTCATGAAGTGATCAATTTCATTAAATTCACATTATACATAGTATATGCCCCATACCCATTCATTTGTGATTAAATGTACTTAATTATACATGAGGGACTCCAATTGAACCATTCAACGCCCTTAGGATCAAACCCCCCAAATTTCCCAAATTAAAGTGCCATGATTTTAGGGCTTTTCATATGAGGGTTCACAATACAAAATTGAACTCATTAATGGTTATCCATGACCCTAGGGACTCCATTACACCCATAAGTTTAGGTCAATTGTCACAACCTTTCATACCCATGAAATTTGTATTCAAGGATAAGGAGAGAGAGCACAACTAAAAACATAGAAAGCCATAGACAAGTCCTACCTTAGAGAAGCTTGAGAAAACCCTAGACTTTGGAACTTTGATGAATGACGAAGTGGTGGTGCTTCACGCGTAGATCCGGAGATGTAGAGCAAGGTTTCTTCACGAAATTTCTTGATCCGGGCACTCTAAAGCCTTGGATTTGAGCTTGAGAGATGGAGCTCCAATGGAGTTTGAGAGAGAGAAGAGAGAGATTTGGGTTAGGCCAAATGAACAAGAGGGACTCTTCTGGACGGATTTAGGGGATAAAAATAACTTAGGGTAAAAAGACCACCATGCCCCTCATTTAAAACACAAAAACTCGAACAACAGCACTTCCCCGTACGGACGGAGGTCCTCCCGTCCGGACGGACACCCCTCCCCGACCGGATAGATAGTGTAGAGGTTCAGGACGGACCAAAACACTGCAAACCCTTTCTGTAGTTTGACTCCGTCCGGAACAACCAAGGTCCCCGTCCGGACGGGCATGCCCAAATTTGAGCAGAAACTGCTGCAACCTCTCGTGCTGCTTTGCGACGCGCCGAGACACACTTCCCCCATGTTATTTGCCTTCCATTGACATCATAAGGCTATCCCACGGCCTTCCAAAGGAATCAAAATCGTCGGTTCACAAATATTAACAAAATGATGCATCGGATTAATTTCAAACGAATGGAAATTTGGATCGTTATATCTCAACCACCTTAAAAGAATTTCGTCCCCGAAATTAACTACGGTGGGAGTACAAAACGTAAAAACAAGCGTCAATCACTACAAACAATCAAAATAAATCCGGAAATTTGGCGCGGATTTCATCCTCTCGTTCCCAAGTCGCTTCTTCAACTCCACGATTGCTCCATAATATCTTCAAGAGTGGAATGGTCTTCCCTCGCAACACTTGCTCTCGCGAGTCTAGGACACGAATGGGTCTCTCTTCATAGGAAACGTCGGCTTCGAGCTCAACGTTGGACCAATCGATGATGTGTGACGGGTCGGGCTCACACTTACGCAACATTGAAACATGGAAGACATCATGGACATTTGAAATGTTCGCCGGCAAGGCTAGTCGATATGCATCCTCCCCAATCTTCTCTATGATGTCGAATGGACCGATAAAACGCAGCAGCAACTTCCCTTTCTTCCCAAAATGCGAAATGCCACGACGAGGAAATACTTTAAGAAATACGTGGTCACCAACCTCGAAAGACAAAGGAACACGATGTCCATAAGCATAACTCTTGCAATGGCTCTGCACGGTCAATAATCTCTGGCGTATCATTTTGATCTGCTCGGTAATCTATTGCGTCACCTCCGGCCCAACAATAGTGGACTCACCAACACCTAACCAACACATGGGCGGACGACACGCCACAACTACAAAAAAATATCCACAACGCAAGAAACGCCAAAGAAGAACCGGATTCACGCAAGAGGAATCGCCCTCAAGAGAGTTAAGAACTCCAAACGAAAAGATTTCTCGTGTATCCATGCATTCACCCATCGCTCGATCAAGAAAGAAACGTAGAATTTCAAACAAGAAGTAAGGTACAAGTGCCAAACTACAAGAATAACACCACGAAAAATTTATACTAAAACCCAAAAAACATCACAACACCAAAAAGATATGCCGAGAGGATGTCAAAGTGCTGAAATGCCAAGGATACGAAGGGACACGGCACGGACATGCCGACACGCCGAGGATACGCCGATACGCCAAGGATATGTTGAAGATACGCCGATACGCCAAGGATACTCCTAGGACACGCCGATACATTGAGGACACGCCGATACGGTACTGATACGTGGATACGGTACGGGTACTCCGATTTTTCTAAATATTTTTCTAAAATTTTTGAAAAACAAAAGAGCGGTTTTCGACTACCGCAAAGAAGTCCACAATGACTTTATCTCCACGAATGCGCAAAACAACTTCGAAACAGGGTTCTGAACAAGGTGGGAACAATCCAATCGATACGAATCAAGATTTGAAAGCAAGACAAGCCGCAAGGGATGGTCACACAACAACCGTGCCACCCGAATCACACCAAACGACCACAACGCCACCAAAAGAAGAACCGAGCAACCAAAATCTCACAACCCAACCCGCACACACCTAGCGCGGTACCAGAATGACTATGAAGTTTGATTCGAGATGTGCTGGCCAGTCACCTTCTCAAAACAATCCCTCATGTTCACTCCTACACCACATGACACGGACTACGCACACCCGGTCACGACAAACATCACCACAATCCAAGTCGGTGCAGTCGACTTCAAAGAGACACATACATTCTACTCCAACACTCACAACACAGCTGCACAACACAAAAGTGACTTCATCTCACTGTTTACACCAACCACAAGCCAATCCCATAACACACTCTCAAACAAGAGCTCCGAAGGGAGACAACATCGCAGAACAGAGGTGTCCAAGCGCAAATGGACATGGCGCCAACGGATACTACAACAATCCGGATTTTCACGAAGACACAGCGAACAAAAACGAACGCAAGAAGGCAACCCGCAAGACAAGAGTGCATGAAACAAGGATATGATTCCCAAAAAACAAGCTCCACGAAGCAGACAAATCAATATGTGCGAGACGAACAATACATCACCGCCACAACAAGCGCCACAACTATAGACGTGCCATGAACAATCGACAAGAAGATGGCAAAAGCCAGTTGCAACGTCAAAAGTTAAAAACGAGGAGCAAGAAGATTTTTCGAACAACGCACAACTTCTGCAATCGCCAACAAGGGCCAAACGAAGAACAGGGGAAGTCAATCCGCACACCACCGACGAACAAGGAATCCTATTGACGACTAGGATATGGCACAAGCGCACACGACAACACTTCCAACAAGGATAGTAGAGACCATCGATCAAGTATCATGATCCACGAGACTAGAATAGTCAACGCGCAACCAAGGAACGGCATCCACTCATCGATCCAGCAAAGATTTAACAAGGAGGAATTTGACATGCTGGAAGAGATACACGGCCAACCACATCCCACAACCAAGACGAAGTGAAGGAATTACCCAAGTCACGATTTACCTCCTATAACCTCATACCAAGATGAGAAAGCAACTCTAACTCTAATCTCCAAATCCCAAGAAACATACGTTACCTCAAGCCATCAACCCAATCATTCATTTCTTCCAAACTCGTGACTTCAAACCCAAATCCATATCCCAAGCTCTAAGTCACCAAAAAGTCATCACACTTCCATCTCTCAACCAAAACCGCTTTCCTCTCTACATTATCACCCAACAAAGCAAGAAACCAAAATACCACTTCTAGGAAAAACCGCCAGATAGTCACACACGCACTATCACTCCAAAACCTCAAGAGGGGACTAAGTTCTTCAAACTACTTTCCCAGCTCATAACACAACAACAACAACTCAACTCATCAAGCAAACACCAAGGCATACCAAAAAAAGTCTATCTCTCAAATCATCCAACAAAAGCCCAATCAACCAACCCAGACAATTCCAATACAAGGCTATCTCCTAAGTCGTTCCACAAGCCAAATGACCAAATAGACGAATGCCTAAATAGCCAATTAACCAACCAACCATCAGTGGACCTAGACAACTCAGTCTATTCCTAATGACATCAAGTCACAACTCAGGGTTTCCATAAGAACAAGGTACCACACTAAAATTCCTTCATCCTTCTCCCTCAACCAAGAAGTAACCGCAACTACAAAGCACTATATCCAACACAAATCCTCAAGGGACCTCAAACCACAAGTCTAACTCAACTCTCGCATCAAGTAAGGGTAGAGCACTACCACCACTAACATCAACCACTTGGTACTAGCCCGTAAGGAGAACCTACTAATCCAAGGATACTTCACATCCCAAGTGAGTCATACACAACCTCTGCCACTACAAGGCCTTACTACACTAAGACATCCTCACTTCCCAAGAAGGTCAAAATCACTAGATCACCAAGTGCTAACACATCACGAAGCAACCACCAATCACAATCCCACAAGCAAGGCTATGCTAAGATTCCACACTTCACACAAGGAACTATACACACTAGGGAGACCCAATCAATCCCAAAGGTAGACAAACCTCAACTACAAGCCTATCAATCAAGAAGTCTACCGTGCAACGAGAACGGGAGTCACAACTCCACCACCAGAAAACAATCAAAGTGAACCTCGCAAATGACAAGTTCCAGATATCAATGTCAATAAGCAACATAGAATCCAAGGCTCAATCGCAAGAGAACTACCAATTTCTAGCCGCAGAAAACAACTATCAAACCGGCATCAAGAGGAAAGACATCGCTCTTACAAGAAAAAGCCAACAACAACCTCGTTCAAGAGCAAAAGGAGGGACTCAAAGAGTGATCATTCAATCCACATGCAAGATCATCATCCTCACTAGGAGGGCAAACGAGAATCAAATCCACTGACTGCCGCATGGTTCCACCATTTGCCACTAGAGTTAGGCTCAAAATCCATGATGACAATAACAAGAATCCGCTTCCTACGAAGGGATAGGCTCGACAAGCCACAACTACATCCACCAACAATCGACATCGAGGAATAAGAAGCCAAATCACTACCAGAGTCAATGGAGAAACCCATTCACGCTCTAAGAATAAAGAACTCGAAATAGTTCACCACGTTAGAGTAGGAATCACCACTATTACTCAGAGGATACTATCAGAACAAACAAGTCCAACACACAAGACCCTCTAATAGATGCCAAGACAGGCTCGAAAGTCACCTCGATATATACAATGGTCAGCATCAAGTGGATCACTCTATTCATTAATCTCAGGAGGGTCCATACATCTGAACTCTTGAAGTGCCTCAATCGTACGGTTTCCCGCATTCTCCCTGGGTGTTGCAAACCCACGGCTAGCCTCGACCATGGCGGCTTCTAGCTCTCTCGCAAACTGACTAGGAGCCACTGGCCCCTCAGGAACTGGATCTGGAACCACAGGTGGTGCATCATTCTTAGCATCGCGTCGATGATCGTTAACCTCCTCACTAACTGCTTCGGGGATATTGTTCCTACGGGCACGTCTAGGAGGCGTTCTACAAAAAGTTTGCGAAACTGATGATAACGGAGCACAAACAAGGCTCAAATGGATAATCCAGTTGACAGCGTAAATCTCGACCAAAATGAAAGAAGCACAACAATACCAAATATGGATTCTCATAGACAATGG
>NMUG010007153.1:0-12210 GCA_002855965.1 Monotropa hypopitys
TTTTTGACAGAAATGTAGTCCTTGGACTTATAGTCATTTTAGAAAAAGAATTAATATTTTCTAAATAAAATAATGAAAGATATGAATTTTATGTCATTGTAATTCAGATCAGTTACACATCAAAAGTATAAGAAGTATGGGGCTAGTTCTTATAGTTACCCTTAATATTTTTGTCTACTTTTTGGATACAAGTTAAAATAGCAAGTTATCTTGCATTTAATCAAAGAAAATCAGTATCCTTAATAGATAAAGAGATCAAACTATAATTTAGTTCACAGCTATATATTTTGGGCTATATTACCCAAATTACTGTTAAGAAGTAAATTGGCACAGATCACATCCGAAGCATATGGATATAAAGGAGGTATGAAAAGGGAAGTTATAAGGAGAGGATAGTTGACAGACTATCTTTACAGGGCCACAGCCGCTAGATGCTTGCTGATCTCAATCACATTGTGAATGACATAGATGGATCTTATGATCCTAAGTAGATCTGTCGAGTGATTTATTGCATTTTCAGTAAAGAAAAAGAGAATAACCATTTTATAATCGTTATAAAACCATTTTACTGTTAAGAGTAAAAAAAGAGTTACAGTTTATACAGATGTAAAGTTAAAGAATTATGGTATACCCATCTTTCCACTGTTACAGAAAAGAATATGAATTATTTTAAATAGTTACAACTATTTTCGCCCCTGTGCTTTTTGGACTGTAAAATATTTTGGGAACAAAATAATATTTTAGGGTTAAGGTTTTGTTCACCAGCTTTAGCTAATGTTCCCTCCTTATTTTATATGAAGTTTAAGTGTTGATGCATCTTTGCATGATTAGCCAGTTTGTTCCGATCATAGAGTATTTATGTAATAAGTTAGACTTTGGAGTATTTTATTTTGCAAATTATGTGTTTCTTAAAATGACTTGTATTAAGACTTATTTAATTTAATTTCCACCACTTAAAAGGTTTTGTTTTAATTGCAAGTAGAAAAGAATATATTTGTTGAAAGAGGCCGTAGGTGGGTCAGCCACCGGCCGGCTACCGCCACCGTCCTACCTGCGGAGCATACCTTTTGGCTACCGAACCAGGTCGGGTTGTGACAAACACTGCCTGAAAAGTAAAGTAACTACAACACGACATAAGCCCAAAGCAAGCTACCACAACTAACTAGAGTAAAAGGCTAACAACACTAGCCAATAAACCACCTGATATAACTGCCAAGCTCACTGAAAGGAGCTAACACTGCACCAAGCCTGACTGTAGTGGACCGATCTTCAAGCCTCCAAATCCTAGATTTCTAAGTCAAAAGAAAAGAAAGACACAAGTAAGGAAACCCATTGTTTATTAGATATGGTATTTAAACATATGACTAACAAGAGATTAAATAACATAATAGAATAATTTGAATTAAAACATAAAGGAAGCTAACATAAGCATTAATTCACATTTATTTCTTTTTACACTTCTTCCAAGTCTTACATGCTTTTACCTTTATCTTTTTCATATGATTCCATTTCTCCAATTCAATGATGATTAAATCATAATTTTCATATTCAAAATTATTACAAGTCCATACCCAAGGAGGGGGGACAACTCTAAGGGACAGTCTATACTTTTTCAACGTCTACAATGTAAGTGTCCAAGCAATAGTCAATGTATGAAGGGTGTGAATTGCCCTCCACGACTCGTCATTAACCTCTAAAGATTCATACGGGACACATTAACACATTGGATCATCCTTTACATAGCAACATTATATCTTTCATTAAGGATGATTATTACTACGATAATCACTTATTTATAAACATACCTCAATGTTATACCATTTATGATGCATAACTTGTGTGATGGCATATAAACCGTTCATACTCCTAAACACTTACATTCCTATAAGGAATAGATATACTTAATGATTCTAGGGTGAACACACACACTCGATAATATGATTTGATATACTCTTGCCCGAAGGCCAGCCCAATTGGCTATACTCATTACTCATTAATATTTACCACATATGGTTCTCATAATTTCTGATTGCCCGAAGGCCAGTCCACATGGATATATTTAATGTTCATTATTATTTCTGCCCACATTGGCCACCTTAGGCTATACACAAGCCTCTTGGCATTAATGCCGAACTACCAACACTAGCCACCTTAGGCTATACATGCCTATTGGCAATCATGCCAAACTGCCCACACTGGCCACCTTATAAGTAAAACATGTATTCTGCCCACACTGGCCACCTTGGCACATACACAAGTGCCATATATCATATCAATGCATAATATAGGGATAACACTTCCCATCACACATGGACTCATACATAATACAGTCTCAACTCAGAAATTCTTATTAGGTTACAAGGCCCAAAGATCCCACACACTACGAACTAACAGTAACAAGTAGCGTATCCCACATACATAAGTGTCATAGTAATTAAGTAACCCTACGTGAGTCCATCACGCTTCCACTGCGCTACTCTAATATTTCTTTCTTTAGTTTACTTCATGCATATCATTTGAGGAAGCATACATGTTATATATATTGATTTCCAATGCATTGATGATCTTACCATACTTAAGGATTTAAGTGATCAACCAAGGAATCCTGTGTGCCTTCAATCTATGTTGCACAACCAAGTACATCAACCGTTTAAGTCCCTTAACTTAATTCATCGTACTTTTCACAATTAAGGATTGACCCATTTAATTCAAGTAGTCTTACTTAACCATGTGAAGTGTTCGCATATGAGGAAATGAAATACATATCTAACACAAACTCACTGGGTACCGATGAAGTATGAAGCCTCCTCCTCCACAAGCCCTTGGAAGAAAGGATATTCACCTGATATAGATTCAATTGAATTAAAATCTACATAATCCATTGAACTATTTAAAGAGAGACCAAACATTAAAAACGGACTAAAATATCCTCAAGGTTCCTAAGGTCAAACTCAAATACTAATGACCTCCAAGACTAAGTCTAAATCGTCAAAGGCTAAAGAATGAATGCCTCACTTCAAATAAACCCAAAACACTTCCAAGGTTTGCTAAGGTCCTCAAAACATGGCCCACATAAGCATAAGGGTGTATACCTCAAGACCCCAAAGCAAACATCAAAAAAATCCTTACAAATAGGCTGATCAGTATGGCACCAGTGTCGTGCCCTGCCCCAATACCCAACTCTAATAAGGTAGTATTGAACGAGGTTTGCAGCCTCAAGCATGATTAATCACTAACTCTAGTCAAAAAGTGACTATAAGGGATAATGTGTCATGTACCTAATCATGCTCGTTTAAGATTTCCATTCACAAAAGAAATCTAATCTATCACATTTTATTTAAATTATAAAACAACTACTAGCAGCGGAAAGAATCAACTGTAACTATAAGCATAAAGATCTAATTATCACAACATGCTGTAAAAGTAAATAAAGTACAACAACTACAAGTCCAACCTACTCACTAAAGTAAGTACAAAGTGAGACACTGTAGAAACCTATCTACATCAACCCAAAAGTGTGCTAAACTCTGCCCGAACCAGTAATGGACCTGAACCAGCACCAACTCTCCTACTCGATCAAATCTACATACATCCATCATGATTGGGAAAATGCACGAATATGTTAGAAAATACAGTAATTTATGCTAAAAAAATAAATATTGTAAACATGCATACACACCGTCATCGGGAACCCCACTGATGACAACCAAAGCATGTCGTGCTCTTGGCTCGTCCGTCGTCTTTCCCCATCTCACACACACATGTATTTACAAGCATAAATGTAAAAACATAAATTTAAAGTACTTTCCTACATACTCACAGTGCATATAGAAACCAAGCACCAACCTCACGACTTCTTTGGAGGCTCAATGTTGCTCGCCTCCTCACTTGTCCACGCTAAAATTATTAGCAACAATAAATAAATAGCTTGAAAAATAAATAAATGCAAAAATAACTAAATAAATTGCATTTAATAACCCATGTTAAATTATTTTTATTATTTTCCACACTATTCTGATTTTTAATACACTTAAACCTTAATTAATGAATTTCAAGTAAACTACCCAAAATGGTTCAATATTCGTAACCGGTTGCCCACATTTCTACGCTACCGGTTGCCCACAACCATGCGCTACCAGTTACGCCACCAACCCGTAACCGGTTATGCCCAAGTTGAACGTAAATCCCACAAAACACTGTTCATCTTCATTTTTCTCACAACTTCACATCATAGGTTCTTTAATTCAGCCAAATAACAAAGGAAACACTACTAAAGATGTGAGAACCTATCCTCTAATCATTACTGAGCATATTTCATGCTTCAAATTGAATCAAACCCCTAATGAGTTACAAACCAACTAAAAATCAATACGAGATCAATTTTATGAGGAACCCTAACCATAAATTCACAAATCCGGAAAGAACTCATAGAATTCTTCAATTAAGATCAAAATCTACAAAAATATAAGATTCTTACCAAGAGATTAAGGTCTTACACCCTTTGATTCTCTTCAATTTCCTTTGATTTTGATTTGGAACCCACTTTCTCTCTCTTCTCTCTCTTTGGTTCTCTCTCTCCCCGATGGTAATGGATACAAGACTCAATAATGAATGAGTCGGTGATATTATTCCCAGACAAATCGTTAGTCACTAAAAACAAAAACCACCGCTTGACCAGAATTACTAAAATACCTTAGCTGACCCTCTATACGCAACCAGTTCCCGCCCACTTGGCAACCGGTTCCGCACCCTGTTGGTGTCCTCCTATCTTAGGATTTCTGCAAAAAAATTATAACATCCTAAATACCACCTACTGTTCAATGGTTATTATTAGCATACTAACAGATTTTATTACCACCACTTACACATTTTGCATAATAAAATGATTAACAAGCATTTATTTAAGATAAACGATGTATTTTTCTAAACCGGGTCTTACAAATCTCCCCCACTTAGAAAATTTCATCCTAAAAATTTAGAATACCTATTTCGAAAAGGTACGAATACTGACTTCTCATACTTTCTCCCCCCTTCCAGGTGGCTTCTTCGGTCCCATGATGCTGCCATATCACTTTGACCCATGACACAACCTTTGTTCGGAGCCTCTGTTCCTTTCGATCCACGATCCATATCGGATACTCCTCAAATGACAAGTCTTATTTCAGTTCAACCGGTACTGATTTCAAAACAACCAAAGTATCCCCAATAAATTGTCGTAACATCAAAACATGGAATACGTCATATAGTCGAGAAACCCGAATAAACACCCAATCCCCTACTGTAAAAACCAAGTTCCGTCTGCAATTATCTGTATATCTTTTCTGACAGCTCTGTGAAACTTTCAGCCTCTCCCGAATCGTTTTAACTCCATCTATTGTCTTCTATACCAAATCGGGTCCCAACAATTGTTGTTCTCCAACATCATCCCAATAAATAGGAGATCGGCATCTTCGACCATGCAGTGCTTTATACGGAGCCATACCAATACTACAGTGATAACTATTGTTGTATGTGAATTCCATCAACGGTAGATAAAAATCCCAACTACCAACAGAATCCAATACACACGCTCGTAGCATATCTTCAAGTACATGTATCGTACGCTCAGATTGGCCATCTGTTTGTGGATGAAATGTCGTATTGAATTTCAAAGCTGTTCCCAAAGCATTCTGTAAACTATCCCAAAATCTCGAAGTGAATTTCGGATCCCTGTCACTAACGATAGACACTGGTACTCTATGTAACCAGATAATCTGCTCTACATATAACTGTACATACTTTTCCACTTTGTAAGTTGTCTTGACAGCCAGAAAATGAGATGATTTTGTCAAACGATCCACTATCACCCATATAGAATCATAGCCTGATTTAGAACATGGCAATCCAATAATGAAGTCCAGCATTATATGTTCCCATTTCCATTCTGGTATTAGCAAATTCTGTAACAACCCTGCCGGTTTCTGATGTTCAATCTTCACCCACTAACATGTAACACATTTGAGACAAATTCAGCAACTTCTCTTTTCATTCCCTTCCATCAGAAATTCTGTTACAGATTTCGATACAACTTTGTACTACCCAGATGCATAACATACGTAGATCTATGTGCTTCTTCTAGAATTTCCTGCTTTAGAACATCATCATTCGGAACACACAATCTGTCACCAAATACAAGAATGTCATTTTCTCGGATATGGAAATTAGATAACTCTCCCTTCTCGACCCGTTTCCTCAATGATACTAAAGAATCATCTCGAGATTGCCCATCGTGAATGCGATCAATATATAATGATCGAATACAAAATCGAGCCAAAAGAATAATAGCATCAGATAATAACAATAAAACACCTTTCTTCTGAATAGCAAAGAAGTTCTTCACTTTAGCGCAAGATAAACAAGATAGACTACCCACAGTTTTCCGACTCAGAGCATGTTAGCCTTCCCTGGACAGTAGTGAATAGTGCAATCATAATGAGATATCATCTCGATCCATCTTCACTACCTCAAATTCAAATCTTTCTGGGTAAAAAGATACTTCAAACTCTGATGGTCTGTATATAACTCGCAAGTTGACCCATATAAATAATGATGCCATAACTTCAAAGCAAAAATAATCGCAGCTAACTCCAGATCATGAATCGGATAATTCAGCTTATGTGGCTTCAACTGTCTAGATGTATATGCAATAACATTACCCCTCTGCATCAGAATACATCCTAGACCTAGCAATGATGCATCACTATAAATCACAAAGCCCTCGGTACCCTTAGGTATAGCCAAAACTGGTGCTGTCACTAACCTCTGTTTCAGAATCTGAAAGATGTTCTCGCACTCATCAGTCCATAGAAATTTCACCCCTTTTCGAATCAACTTGGTCATTGGTAGTGTAATCGAAGAAAAACACTAAATAAACCTAAAATAATATCCCGCCAATCCCAGAAAACTGCGAATCTCAAATATGCTGGTTGGCCTCTCCCAATTAATCACAACTTCAACTTTCTTCAGATCCACACTAATCCCATCTTAAGATATCACATGCCCCAAAAATACGACTTGATTCAGCCAAAATTCACACTTATTAAATTTCCCATACAACTGATGATCTCGAAGAGTTTGTAGATCAATACGCAAATGATGATCATGCTCTTCCTCAGATTTAGAATATACCAAGATATCATCGATAAATATAATCACAAATGTGTCTAGATAAGGCTGAAAAACACGGTTCATAAGATCCATGAATACTGATGGCGCATTTGTCAAACCAAATGGAAGAACTAGAAATTCATAATGCCCATATCTTGCTCTAAAAATTGTCTTCGACACATCATTGTCTCGGACTTTCACCTGATAATATCCAGATCTCAAATCAATTTTAGATAAGATGGATGCCCTATTCAACTGATCAAATAAATCATTAATACGTGGCAATGGATATTTATTATGAATTGTCACCCTATTCAGTTTCATGTAATCAATACACATGCGCATTGACCCATCCTTCTTTTTAACAAATAAGACTGGTGCACCCCAAGGAGAAACACTCGGTCATACGAATCCCTTGTCAAGAAGATCCTGTAACTGAATTTTCAACTCTAACAACTCAGATGGCGTCATGTGATAAGGTGCAATAGAAATAGGTTGAGTCCCTGGTACTAATTCGATAGTGAATTCTACTTCTCTCTCAGGCCCAACCCCAGAAAATTCATTTGGAAACACATCAACAAATTTCCGTACCACTGATAAATCTTCTATATTAGATTTTGACTTCTCTGTAACAACTACATAAGCCAAATACCCCTCGCAACCCTTATTCAATAATGTACTGGCCTTCAAAGCTGAAATCAATCTACCCGTCGACTTACTTTTCTCATCACAGAATTTAATTTCAACCCCTTCTAGTGATCTCAAAATAACTTCTTTCGAAAAACAACCAACTAATGCCCGATATTGAGATAAAAAATCCATTCCCAGAATAATATCAAAATCGATCATAGGAAGTGACACTAAATCAACTACCAATATATGACCCCTAATTTCTAACTCACAACCCGAATAATACCTCTTAACAACAATGATTTCCCATATTGGTGTTGATATAGCTAAGGCACAATGTAACGATTTACAACGCACAGGCAGATATTCAACAAACAGTGCAGCAACAAAAGAGTGTGTCGATCCCGGATCTACTAGCATTTGAGTAATATGATTAGAAAGTGTAATTGTACCTGTAACAATATCTGATGAAGCCTCAGCTCCCTGACGAGTCATAGCAAAAACTATGGCCAGTGCTGTAGATGTCGCAATACCTTTCCCTTTCCCTCCTGATACACTAGCTGCAGATAAAGCTATCTTCTCTTTTGGCTTCAGATACTGGTTAGCCATATGACCCATTTCGTTGCAGTTGAAACATCAAACTACTGGCACCTTCTCAGGATAGTCCCTCACTATATGATCAAATGAGCCACAACGAAAATAGTGCCTCACCCCAGATGTATCCCCGAACATCGGTTGTCCTCCACTACTCTGGCTATGTCTGCCCTACCATCTCAGACCCTTGCCTGTCTGCGACCCACTATAACTCTATGACTGTGGCTGTGGTGGCCTCTGACCACTACTTTGCTTTCCCTCTGGTCTGGAATCAAATCTACTTCTTTTTCGACTTTCTCGATAATCCTGCACATTCTTCCTGATATGTCTGGCCATGTCAATCAGATCTACATAATTCCTTTCTCTAAATGGTGTCAATCTGTTCTTCACATACACATGCAACCCCTCCTGAACTTTACGGCACTTCTTGTCCTTAGTATCAACCATATCTGGTGCATATCTAGATAACTCAGCAAAACATGCCTCATAGTCAGCAACTATCATACTCCCCTGTTCCAATCTCATAAATGTAGCCTCTTGCGCATATTTGTAGCTCAATGGACAGTATTGATCTTCGTATGCCCATAGAAATTGATCCCAAGTCACCTCTGGAATAATAGTTGGATCCCCCTCTAGAACTGTCAACTGCCTCTTGGTAGTATCCCACCAATTCTGAGCACTCCCTTTCAAATTGAGTGTAGTCAATGTAACCCTCTGAGCATATGTCACTGCCATGGCATCAAGTACCCGTGTCACCCCTTTCATCCATTCCTCTGCCTCTGCTGGATTTGTCGATCCCTCAAACTCAACCGGATACAGATTATTAAACCTTTCCAACATCGATGTAGCTGCCCCAGCCTCTGAGCTCTGCTCTCTCTGCCACTGAAAATAAGATGAATACAATTCTCTGTCCCTATCCATAGCCGCTAACAACTGCTCCATCTCAGAACCACCTACTGGATGAGATGTACCCCCAGCCTCTATCACTCTTGGTGTAGTATCTCCCAACTGATCTCCTTTTCCTCCTGACATTGCACTTTCTGTTCTTGTTTCAACAGTTTACACAAAAATATATTTAACAACAATTATATATCAAAAGAGAGTTACGTCACATAATCCTAATGTGACCTACACACACACCTACTGGTCCATTACATGGTTCCCCAATCCCGACTCACATCTCAGTCACTAGATGTAACTCTAGCTTTGATACCAAGCTGTCGCGCCCTGCCCCAATACCCAACTCTAATGAGGTAGTATTGAACGAGGTTCGCGTCCTCAAGTATGATTAATCACTAACACTAGTCAAAAAGTGACTATAAGGGATAATGTGTCACATACCTAATCATCCTCATCTAAGATTTCCATTCACAAAAGAAATCTAATCTATCATATTTTATTTAAATTATAAAACAACTACTAGCAGCGGAAAGAAACAACTGTAAATGAAAGCATAAAGATCTAATTATTACAACATGCTGTAAAAGTAAATAAAGTACAACAACTACAAGTCCAACCTACTCACTAAAGTAAGTACAAAGTGAGACACTGTAGAAACCTATCTACATTAGCCCAAAAGTGTGCTAAACTCTGCCCAAACCAGTAATGGACCTCAACCAGTACCAACTCTCGTACTCGATCAAATCTGCATACATCCATCATGATTGAAAAAATGCAGGAATATGTTAGAAAATATAGTAATTTATGCTAAAACAATAAATATTGTAAACATACACACACACCGTCATCGGGAACCCCACTGATGACAACCAAAGCACGTCGTGCTCTTGGCGCATCCGTCGTCTTTCCCCATCTCACACACACATGCATTGACAAGCATAAATGTAAAAACATAAATTTAAAGTACTTTCCTACATACTCACAGTGCGTATAGAAACCAAGCACCAACCGCACTACTTCTTTGGAGGCTCAATGCTGCTCGCCTCCTCACCTGTCCACGCTAAAATTATTAGAAACAATAAATAAATAGCTTGAAAAATAAATAAATGCAAAAATCGAACTAAATAAATTGCATTTAAAAACTCACGTTACATTATTTTTATTATTTTCCACACTTTTCTGATTTTTAATACACTTAAACCTTAATTAATGAATTTCAAGTAAACTGCCCAAAAATGATTCAATACCCGTAACCGGTTGCCCACATTTCTACACTACCGGTTGCCCACAGCCATGCGCTACCGGTTACGCCACCAACCCATAACCAGTTACGACCTAGTTGAACGTAAATCCCACAAAACACTGTTCATCTTCATTTTTCTCACAACTTCACATCATAGGTTCTTTAATTCAGCCAAATAACAAAGGAAACACTACTAAAGATGTGAGAACCTATCCTCTAATCATTACTTAGCATATTTCATGCTTCAAATTGAATCAAACCCCTAATGATTTACAAACCCACTAAAAAATTAATACGGGATGAATTTTATGAGGAAACCTAACCATAAATTTACAAATCCAAGAAGAACTCATAGAATTCTTCAATTAAGATCAAAATCTACAAAAATATAAGATTCTTACCAAGATATTAAGGTCTTACACCATTTGATTCTCTTCAATTTCCTTTGATTTTGATTTGGAACCCACTTTCTCTCTCTCTTCTCTCTCTTCGGTTCTCTCTTTCCACAATGGTGATGGATAAAAGACTCAATAATGAATGAGTTGGTGATATTATTCCCAGACAAATCGTTAGTCACTAAAAACAAAAACCACCGCTTGACTAGAATTACTAAAATACCATAGCTGACCCTCTATACGCAACCGGTTCTCGCCTGCTTGGCAACCGGTTCCGCACCCTGCTGGTGTCCTCCTGACTTAGGATTTCTGCAAAAATTTCTAACATCCTAAATACCACCTACTGTTCAATGGTTATTATTAGCATACTAACATATTTTATTACCACCACTTACACATTTTGCATAATAAAATGATTTACAAGCATTTATTTAAGATAAATGATGTATTTTTTTAAGTCGGGTCTTACAACTAGTATGGTGCTGGTATACCACCCGGCATGCCGGCTGGCATGCCGATTAGTACAAAAATCCCCATTTTCAATAAGGCCAGACCCTACTTCCCAAATTGAGCAAAATCCGGTATACCGACCGGTATACCGTCTGGCATGCCGGCCAGCATGCCAGTTAAGGCAAATTTGGGGAAAACTCATGAGGAAAACCTACTGATCAAAAATTGCTAAGGCCGGTAGGGCACCGGTATACCGGCCGGCATACCGATTGGCATACCAGTCGGTGTGCCAGTCTTCATACCGGTTCCTTAACAGTGAGGTATTCTAATGGTGATTTTACGAACCCATCTTCTCCAAATCACTCCCAACTCAATGTAAACTCCAAGAATCGTAAAACCTCACATCCCTTAACCTCCCACACCATCCCAAGATCATCATACTTTATTTTCATGGCCTCTAAACAACTACAAAGCCTCCAATCGAGTGATTCTCTCAAGAACACTCAAAAATCCAAAAATATATGAAACCCTAGATCTTTCATTCAATCCTATGATTTGATTACAAAATTAAGAGAGAGTAATACTTACTTGGTGTTTGATTGATGAGATAAATAAGTCTCTAGGAATCCAAATCCTTCTTGATCTTCTTTCTCTTTCTCTCTCTATAGAGCTTTCCTCTCTCTCAATCCTTACACTCTTACACAATGTCAAGAACAATCCCTAACCCTACCAAATCAGATTTTAATACTCTTTTACCATATTACCCCTTCTCATAATTCACATTTACACCTATGCCATGCACAAATAACCCTAGTCACCTTATATTATCATAAGAATCACTAAATGACCTAG
>NMUG010007154.1:0-12209 GCA_002855965.1 Monotropa hypopitys
AGATCATCTATTCGCGGCATAGGATAGCAGTTTTTGACAGTGACACGGTTCAACTTCCTATAGTCGATGCATAAATGAAGAATTCCATCTTTCTTTTTGGCGAATAATGTAGGAGCTCCCCAAGGGGATGAACTAGGACGAATAAAACCCAATTTAAACAAGTCCTCGATTTGGGACTTCAACTCCCTCAACTCTGCAGGCGCAAAACGATACGGTGGAACAGATATCGGAGCGGAACCCGGAATAAGATCAATAGAAAACTCAACGTCTCTGCCAGGAGGTAAACCCGGCAATTCCTCTAGAAAGACGTCTATAAAATCGCTGACTACAAACGGTAACTCAGAACGGTCCGCAACGGCGTCATCCAAAGATAGACTAGCAAGCATGCAATGAATCGAAGAAGATTCCGTAGGGTCAAGAAGAATAGAAGTCAATGGCTCTCGACGATCTCCATAGAAGTAAAAATACTCTCCGCCCGCATCACGAATAAGAACTCGACGCCGATAACAATCGATAGTGGCATGATGAAAAGACAACCAATCCATGCCTAATATTAAGTCGAAGCCCGCCCTATCAAGAACAATGAAATCAAACGTGAAATGTCGGTCTTCAATAGTCATCTCACACTGACGACAGATGTAACTCAACGGTATACGGCCTCCTACCGGTGACTCAACTACAAGAGGAGGATCGAACACTTCCAACTCTAGTCCCAAAGCTGACGCAAAATAAAATGCCAGAAAAGAATGCGACGCACCAGAATCTATAAGAACAGATGCCCAAGAATGATAGATAAGAACCATACCGCGCACCACTGAACTCTCTGGAGCCTCTGAAACAACTGGCTGCTCCACAGCTGGAACTGCATAAACTCGGCCCTGCGTCATCTGACCCTGACCTGCTACACTACGTTGACCTGAAGCCTGTGCTGAACCAGACGGACCTCTCCTCACAAATCGGGATCCCTGACTGGGTTGTGTAGGAGTTCACTGAAACTGCTGCTGCTGACCCTGCTGCTGCTGCTGACCCTGCTGCTGATGCTGACCCTGCTGCTGATGCTGACCCTGCTGCTGATGCTGACCCTGCTGCTGATGCTGCTGAGGAGGGCGAGGCTGCTGAACTGAGCCTACCTCACTACGGTCCCTCCGCGGTGCTGGACAGAATTTGACTATGTGGTCCGGATGACCACAGTTGAAACAACCCATAGTTCGACACTCTGCACGAGTATGACCTGGTCGGCGGCAAGTATGACAAACAATGTCTGACCAATTGGACATCCCTGTACGATTTCCCTGCAACTGCGACTTCTGACTCTGCCGAGAATGAAACTGATCACGACCCCTTTTCTTGCCAAAGCTACCTGATGAATTGCTTGAACTCGAATACTGCCCTCTCGGCTCCCAAACCTTCACTTCCTTAGCTGGCTCACATTGGGACTCAACGAGCCTCGTGCACTCCACCAAGTCTGAAAAGACACGAATACGATGCCCCACCGTGAGGCGCTGAATAGATGGATGCAAGCCTTGCTCGAACCTCTTACACTTCCTTTCTTCCGAATTTACCCAATCATGGGCAAACCTTGACAGAGATTGGAACTTCGTAGCATATTGATTCACTGTCATTGACCCTTGCTCTAGCCTCTCAAACTGCCCGCGTAGCTTGTCGCGAAACGACTCCGGAAAATACTGACTTTCGAAGGAAGCCTCAAAATCTAGCCAAGACATGTCAGCCAAAGGATCGATAACTCCTTGAGGGTTGGCACCCCCAAGCACCCGCATAGCATCGAGACGACCATTTACCAACGTAGACCACCACTCACTAGCCTCGCCAACAAGCTGGAAAAAAGCAAGTGAAATCCGGATTTTGCTGTCGCCGATCTCTAGCATCTCAAACATTTTCTTCACTTCCGAAAGCCAATGGTTGGCCTCTAGCGGATCCACTTCGCCATTGAATTTTGGAGGATCCATACGGCGAAACTCATGAAGAGCATCTGACAAACGAATACCCACTGGTTCCCTAACTGTGGCAACACCCTGACTAGCCTCCACAACCGCAGTAGCAATATCGTGAATGAACTGACCGGCATTGGCCATGCCTCCAGGAATAAACCCTTCCCCCCTAGCCTCTTCAACGTGCTCTCTTTGTTGCCCGTTAACCTCTTCACTGACAGCGTCATCAATTGGTTGCCCACGGCGACCCCTATTTCCACCACGACGATCGGCCATTTTCTAAGAAACAAGAGAAATGACGAATATTTAGGAATAGGATAGGATCATCATAGCAATCAACAAGAGGAACACTAGACACAATATTGATACAATGGTAACTGACAAAGAATCGACTCACGAATACCCAAATCATCACACATTTGGAACTCAAGAAGACACACATGGTCCTTTTCCCAAATCGTTTCAAGATTTACGATAGTCAAAGGTTTTCGATCGAATATCAATGCCTTACTTTTATGCCATGCACACACAAGCAAGCAATCATATGCAATATAGTATAA
Organism: Monotropa hypopitys; assembly: GCA_002855965.1. NCBI lineage: Eukaryota > Viridiplantae > Streptophyta > Magnoliopsida > Ericales > Ericaceae > Monotropa > Monotropa hypopitys. Next base: position 2,510 of record NMUG010007154.1, read on the forward strand.
CCTTAACCCGATGCACCCATGTAGGACTATGTGTCCTTTCCCAATGTCCTAAGTTTTTGCAAACTATTGCTCTGATACTAACTATAACACCCTTGAAAATTGACAACATATTTTTTTTTATAAAGCATTGAGCAATAATGACTAAAACACTAATGATACCATGAACCATTCCCACAAATAAAAATCATCACACATCCATGTCAAGCACATGAGTTTAAAGAAGTACCACGGGTGTTATTTATTACAAACCATAAGCCTTTGAAAGGAAACTAAAAAAAACATAATGCAATGAGAGTCCTTCCGTGGACCATGCTTCAATGCTCCATGCCTCAATCAAAATGCGCTTGATTCCCGTCAAGCTATGCCATTGGCTTTTTGCCTATAAAAGAAAGGGTTAGGCACAACCGCCTAGTAGGAAATCTTCAACAAAAGGTATATATGATTGTAATGTACTAAAAGAGCTAAATTGATGCATAAGAGTAGGCATGATATTGAAGGACAACAATTTAAAGGAGATGTTCATTTGTTCCAAGAAATGAAGCACGTGCACTAAGGTGTCCAACGTATTTCCAACATACCAAGTACCTTCCAAAAATGACAACATTACGTATCAAAACATTCATTCCCATCTAGGTGTTCCACTAAGTGTATCATTCGGGTCAACCATATGTTACCACAATGTCTACGATTTCCAACTTCCCACATCTTTCAAGATGAAATAAGTATTCTCGAGAGTGCATAGCCATTCCGTTCATAGACGGGATCAACCTCCACACGTATATTCCACCATTCCCCGTCCGTCGGGAGGGTTTAGTACTACCCCCATTGCGCAATGTCGTGGGAGACCCTCTTATAGTACATCCCAAGGCCTCAGCCTGAAATCAAAAGCACTCGACAATTCTCATTCTTCTGAAGAATCTGTGGGTCAAACCCACTATATCATTCCAAAAATTGTTCCAATCCTTTCAAAACAATACCGGTGTCAAGGATATCAATGTCATGTGAGTTCCAACGTGTCAATATAATCGTTAGGGTTTCAATTTCACAAAATCAACCACCCAACCCACTTTTTCCAATTTCCCAAAATCGACAAGTCTAGGGTTCATAAAATCAAATTGGGGCTTTTGCGTCAAATGTTCAATTAAGTGAAATAACAAGCATAGAATGTCCAACATGAGAGGAATTGATTGATTTACCAAGAACTTTCATCATTCAAGGTCATACAAACCCTAAACATGGATTTTACTCAAATTCAACAACAATCTTGGGGGATTGAAGGACAAGGCAAAAACATATACACTAGAGTTCAAGATCCCCTACCTTAGAGTGAAGATGCACACAACCTTGATTCGGAGTTCTACACACCCACGTGAACGAAGACCACCACTGCGAAGCTTGGAACGCGCTCTACAACGTTAATGCTTTGCAAATCTCCCGGAGACCACCTTAGGAACTCCAAAATGTAGAGAGAAGGGAGAGCTAGGGTTTTGAGAGAGTTTGGAGGAGGAAGAAAGAGAAAAATAGGGTTGGAATGGGTTCCCACGAATTAGGGTTGATATATATAGGTCCCCAACATAAAAATACAATAATACCCTTAATGAAGCTCTCCAGACAGCAGTTGCACCGGTGCAATGATTCCCTGCATCGGTGCAATGCTTAAGCAGAACCCAGAATTTGCCTTGTGCACCGGTGCAGACAGACCCTGCACCGATGCAAACTCCTCCTGCACCGGTGCAAACCAAAGTTGCACCGATGCAAACTCGCATCAGAATGAGCAGAATGTTTTTAACTTTCCCTGCACCGGTGCAGCATCACCTTGCACCGATGCACCTGAAGCTCGGATTAACAGTGGCTCCCTGTATCGGTTCTGCACCGATGCAACCCCACTTTTGCCACTTTGCACCAGTGCAGCCTCAACTTGCACCGGTGCAACTGCACCAGAATACAAAATTATGTTGCGGGGTGACTCCAAGGTTCACTCGAGACGTCCCAAACACTTATCGGACATTAAGACTAAACTCAACGGGACTTCTAAGTGACATACCTATAAAATAAAATGTAGAACGAATATATTTCGCGTTAAAGAAATTTTTGTAGTGTTACAATGAACATACAATCCAACACATGGAAAGAGAGACAAGTAGCACGAGAAAGTCTAGTTATTACAAAATCACTACTTCTATTACAACCCCATGGGCAAATTTGAAATTTAATGAACGGCATAAGTCCTCCAAGATCCCAAAATCAATGTGCTCCAAGATCTTCTAAAACTGGGTCCTTACTTGTGGAGTTAAAAATAAAGAGCGTGTCATGCCAAAGTAGGAAATATCTATCAATAACATCATTTATGCTTGGCGTGACAAGTGTGTGAGCTGTATAAGAGATATCAACATGAATGAGCTATGCAATGCGAGGAAAATGATCCCACTAAAGATATGGTGAAGTATCCAGCCAACCGAAGTAAGTGGAAGTGCAAGAGACTCCAAGACAAGAGTCAATATAAGAACAAGTTACCGTTCCACATGAATCGATGAATGACTTCCAAGGAGCAACTAGACAAGAGCCCACAAAATAAGTGAGATAAGCATTTGAAGTGAATATTTAAACAAGAGTTTACAATAGGTAACCATAGAAAGGTAAAGGACAACTAATCAAGAGTCCACAACCGTACAACATAAGTATTCATTTAATGTTATCCAACCCTTGTTTACGTTCACAATTTGTTCCATTTAGTGTATCATGTCAAATGAGAGAATCCCTAGTCAAGGAATTCTAACATAAAGTGTCAAGATAGGATCCCTAAGCAAGGCATCCTTAGTATCAACTTTCGAAATCCCTAAGCAAGGCGTTCGATATCATCAAAGTGTGAAATGGATCCCTGAACAAGACACCCTTAATTCTTCAATCGTAGTGACATGGATATGGCAAGGCTCAGTTAGTGGCTCATCAACACACTAACCAACCCTCTCCGGTTTTCCCCAATAATGTTGGGAGGGCTCAAGATGCCCCAATTGTGCACAATGTCGTGGATGGAGTGACCATCCCAGTACCCCTGGACAAGGCGCCCCGTATCAAGTATCAAATCCCATACCATAGTCACGGTGTTTGGGAGGCCCCTAAACAAGGCACAATCTCTCATAGTACGTCAATGTAGCAAGTGTATATCAAGGAGGTCCCTGAACAAGGCACAGTCCTGGATAACACGTCAATATAACCAGTGTATCGTCAAGGTACCAAGTGTACGTTCGTGTAGTTTATTCACACATGTACGGTATTAACCCGTGACGTAACTAACGCATGTCTAATTGATTATTGAACATGGCGTATGTCAAAACCCCATCCGTTAATACTGTTTTGCACCCAATTACCCATTTCCGAAGTAAATTTAAATATCCAAGGTTGTTTAGACCAAAAACCCCAATTTTCCAAACTAGGGTTTATGTCAATGTGGGGCTTTTCTCGTGGGTGATCACAATATGCAATTGAACGTATTATACACTAGGTATGACCTTAGATACTTCCCCTAACCCAACAATTTCATGAATACATGTGTTGCTCTAGGTTAATTTCAATCAAATGTTCTCCCTACGAAATTACCCATTACAATGGAATTTAAAGAGCAAGGGAGAGGAGGCACAAACATAAACCATGTTAGAGATAGATAGATCCTACCTTGGTGAAGCTTTGAAAAAATCTTAATTTCGGATTTTGGAAGAATGATGACGAAATGGTGCTTCCCTCCTAGATCTCGCCGCTAGGATTGTCGTTCCTTCTTTGCGCTTCTTGATTTGAGCTCCTTTGAGCCTTGGTTTTCAAGCTTTTAGCTTGGGTAAAAATGGAGGTGGGTAGGGTTTGAGAGAATAGTGTTAGAGAGAGGTAGAAGATGAGTGGGAATGATATAATTCGGGCTCCCAAATGTATAAATAGCCCACAAGACGAAAATACAAGAATATCCTTAATGAGAACCAAACAGTACGAAAAATAGCCTTCACGACCGGTCGACCAAATTCCGTGTACCAGTCGAGGCTACCTAAATGCCTCTCTAAAATCCGGCGACCGGTCGACCAAAATGCATGTACCGGTCGCGGCCCTATCAAATGCCCACTGAACCAACCCGACTGGTCGACCGCAATGCATGTACCAGTCGACGCCTAATTAAATGTTCACTGAATCATCCCGACCGTTCGACCTATTTTCGTGTACCGGTCGGCCTTAAGAAAAATTAAAAGAAAACTTGAAACATTGATAACTTTTTCGTCTGACCTCCGATTTAGGCGATTCAAGTATCGTTGAGTTTGTAATCGAATTCTCTGTCATAATCTAGGGCCAACCACCTTAAAATCGCGATAAGATTTTAATATAAAATAATTCAAGATTCCAAATCTAATTTATGAGACGAATAAATTCCGAAAATACTTTATAAAATACGGGTCGTTACATGCCTGCGGTGAGCCCCATATCTATTGCGCCATACAGAATGGCACCGGCAGAGATGTACGAGTTGAAAGTGCAGTTGAGAGAATATTTGGAGAAGGGATTCATTCAGTCTAGTTCTTAACCGCTGGGTGCACCTGTACTCTTTGTGAAGAAGAAACATGGCTCCATAAGAATGTGTATTGATTATCGGCAGCTGAATAGGGTGACTATTAAAAACAAGTACCCTTTGCTCAGAATTGATAATTTGTTTGATCAATTGTAAGGGGAAACTATTTTCTCGAAGATTGATTTGCGATCCGGGTAACATCAGTTGAAAATTATAGACAGTGATGTACCGAAGACAGCTTTTCATACTAGGTACAGACACTTTGAGTTTTTGGTTATGCCCTTTGGGCTTACCAATGCTCCCGCAGTTTTCATGGATATGATGAATCGGGGTTTTCAACCCTACTTGGATTCTTTCGTGGTGGTCTTTATTGATGATATTCTTGTTTACTCTCGTACTGAGGAGGAACATGAACATCATTTGAGGATAGTATTGCAGACCTTGAGATAGAAGAAGTTATTTGGGAAGTAGCAAATGTGAGTTCTGGCTGAAGAGTGTGGTTTTCTTGGGCCATGTGATATCTAGTGATGGCATCCATGTGGATCCGAAAAAGATGCAGACAGTGGTAAATTGGCTAGCACCTTCTAGCGTGAATGAGATCAGGAGTTTTTTGGGTTTAGCCAGATATTATCGTCGCTTTATTTGCGGTTTTTTTGAGATTGCTTTGCCTATGATGAAGCTGATTTGGAAGAATGTCAAGTTTGTGTGGTCTGACGAATGCGAGAGGAGTTTTCGGGCCTTGAAAGAAAAGTTGGTGACTGCTCCTGTTTTGACAGTTCCTGAAGGAACCAATGATTTGGTAATTTATAGCGATGCGTCCTTGCGTGGGTTGGAATGTGTTCTGATGCAGAGAGGGAAGGCTATCGCTTATGCTTCTCGTCAGTTGAAGCCGAACGAGCTGAATTATCCTACCCATGATGTAGAGTTGGTAGTGGTGGTATTTGCTTTAAAGCAATGGCAACATTAACTTTATGGTGTGACATGTGAGATCTATACGAATCACCAGAGTCTCAAGTATTTGTTCACTAAAAAAGAACTAAATTATCCTTATTCACTCTAATTTTATGCTTATGCATTTTCTAAAACTCTTTTCAGGTATCGAGGAGGATTATCTATGGAGCATAGTCTTTTGTTGCACCCTTTTGATGTATCTCTTATTTTCGTTGTAAAGGCCTTATGAGCCTTGAGGATGTATTAGTCATATGAAATTAATGAAATTTATCACACTAGGTTTTGTTCAGCACTTTCGCTATCATTATGTTATGAAATTCCTAAACTTATTGTTAGTAGGCCTTTGCGAGCTTGCTCGTTGGCCAGTCATAGCCCATTTAGGGTTGGGTCATGACAACAGTGGTATCAGAGTACGAGTTTTCGGATTTAGAAACAAACCAAGAAATAGGATCAAGGCACTCACTACGATGGAAATATCTGTTAAACCTTGGAGATGAACTTATCTATATCTATGTGTACATGTCTTAGCTATGTCTGGCAGTGGAAGCAATTATGCTAGTAGTGACTTCTATAGCAGCGATTCCGAAGATGGTCATGAGATAGTACCACCTCCGGCACTACCCGAGGAAGAGGAGGAAGAAGAAAAGTTTATAGTAAACGAAGACATGCAAGAGCGAGCGCATGCATATTCAGTAATGAATACTTCAGATCTCATAGCCCAAGTCGCAATAGGCTTCGAGGATAATACGGAGGAAGAAATACGAGCAATGATTAACTACCACCTACGATTGTTGGAGCACTCCTGCACTGTGGCAAGAATGTCCATTCGACACTAGGGATTCGAATACCTCATGGAAGGAGCCAGGAATCGCATTTTGCGCGGAAATAATGACGAAGTCCAACAGGAAGAGGAAGTAGCTGATGAAGAACCTTTAGAATGACATAACCAAGGATGGGATCTCGAATTGGAGGACAATCCCGAAGAGGAAGAAAATCTGAGCGAAAACGAGGATGAGGAAGACAAAGAAGACATCAATATAGACCGTGAAGAGTGGGTCTTCATGTCCTATGAATGGCCAAGCAACTCGGACAACGAGTAGTATTTTAGTACTTTTGAGTTTTATCCATCATGTTTTGTTTGCCAGAATACGTTTAAGAATTTAGGCTTATCTATCTATATTAACTCTAGATGTTATAAATTAATCAAACTCCTTCCATATTTTTAATTATAAAACCTCTTCAAAAGTAGAATGGTGAACACAAGAGCCAACGAAGGCAGTCAAGATCGTGATGAAATTGGAGAACTGCGTTAAATGGTGAGGATGTTAGTAGGCACGGTTCAATCCCAACAAGAAGCCATCAATCCAATCCAGAATCAAGAACCAATGGTTGAACCACCACCGACTAACCAAGAAGAAGAAGTCATCCATCCCGCCCGACCAATAGCAAACATGATCATGGTCAAGGAATTTCTAAAGCTAAAGCCCCCAACATTTAAAAGGAGGTATGGACCATGTGCAAGCCAACGAATGGATCTCGTAAATGGAAAAGAATTTTCGACTCCTTCAATGCTCGGAACGATATAAAGTCGACATTGGATCATATCTGCTAGTGGGAGAAGCCAATCGTTGGTGGAACCTAAAAAGAACATCAGAACCCAATATGAACTGGGGAAGATTCTTGGAGATTTTCAAAGAGAAGTTCGCACCTCGCGCTATGTTGAACACCAAGCGTATGGAGTTTAAGAACTTAAAGCAATGAGAAACCACCACGGTAGCAAAATATAAAGCAGAATTTACCAACCTCGCTGAGTACGCCCCGTATCTGATTTCCACCTACGATATGAAAGCCCGAAGTTTCGAAGATGGGTTGAGATCCGAAATTTGGAGAGTCGTTCACCCCCTCCTTCTTCCATCTTACGCCGACGTATTGGATAGATCAATATTGGTGGAACAAGACGTAGATGAAAGTCGACGCTACCAAGAGAGAAAGAGGCAAATCAAAATCAAGGAAGAACAAACCCTGCCAAGAAGCCAAACTTTGGAAGAAACCAAGAAAGAAGGAATGAAGAAAGGAAGCCAATACCACTATGTCCATCTCGCGAAAAGCCACACTTCGGAGAATACCGAGAAAACTCTTGCTATGGATGCGGACAAAGGGGACGCTTCAAGAGAGAATGCCTGAAGCTAACTGAAGAAAACATTGTGCCTATTGGAGCCCCGAGGAATAATGCTAACAACCAAGGAAACTACAACAACAATCAACATCAAGGGAGAGCTTTTGCACTCATCCTGGGAGATTCTTGCAATGAAGAAAGAGTCGTAGCAGGTAGAATCTTTATCTGCAATATTCCCACCTATACACTATTTGACTCAGGATCCACGCATTCTTTTATTTCTTTATCACACTCAACAATGTTGATACCCAAATTTTGACTCAGCCTCCAACTTATACAGAAATCAGCAAAGATATCCTTTCAGGGATTAATGTGCATATCCGGGATGTTCGGACTCTTCGCGAACAACACCGGCGGTATCTGAAAATTCTAGCAAGAGTGAACGAGGGGCGATAAAGTGTCAAGTAACATTTACCTGTCTAAGAATTTAAAGCCGATACATCGGTCAAGAAAATTTCCGACGGACGGCACTGAAACCGCATCCGTAAAAGGTAGAATACGCGGGAACGAGCAAAATCCCACATGCACAGTCAGAATTCTGTTGTCAGATGGAATATTTATAGTAAATCAGTTATCTAGAAGCAGGTACAAAAATTAAATCCATCCGATCCAGATCCTGGATTTAATTATGGATGAAAGTCAATCCGTTCGGTTTTCCCCGCAGCTGACCAACAGTCTCAGAAATCAGTGGATGGATTTTGCACGGACCTTATCTTCAAAGTCTTGCATTCCCAGTAGAGCAAAGTTTCTGGAAGATGAGCAGTCTAGAAGGTGCACCTACCACTTCTCACTTTATACATGACATCGGCCTCCGACTGTCAAGAATTCTCGGGAATAAGCAGAATTCCCCACAAGCATCCGAATTTCTGTTTCTGAATGGAAAGTCGAAGACGTTTTTATTACAGAGAGGGCAGTGTAAAAACTGAAACCGTCCAATCCAGATTCAGGATTCAGTTAAGGGTAAACGACAATCCGTTCGATTCTCCGTGCAGCTGACCAGCAGCCTCGAAAATCAATGAACGAATTTTGCACGGATCTTATCTTCCAAATTTGTCATTCCTAGTGGAGCATATTTTTTAGAAGCTGAGCAGTCCTAAAGGTGCAACCCGCGCTTCTCTCTTTTTTCTAAGCAACAGAGCCGAATTTCAGGGATTTCCCGAGAAATGTCCGGTTCAAGCCCGGGTCATTTGCTATATTCCTGATCCAACTCAACGATCACGAATATCAAATTTAAATTATCAAAGTCCAAGTTCGTCGAGGGGCCGGCCAAGCGCTAACAGAAGCTTCGGACCAAGATTCAAAACTCTGGGATACTTTTTTAATTTTAGATATTTTATTTATATTTTTCTATTTAATTTTGCCAAAGAGATAAGGTCAACCTGACCCAGGAAGCTTCCCAAAAGATCTAAGCCAGCACATGGGCCACATGACAGCCCATTGGGCCGAGGAGCCTTAATGTCGCAACTATAGTTGCGACATTCATTAAATATAAATAGGGGACCTGCCCCTCAACAAAAGGGATCCCACAAGTTGCTTATCCACTTCCAACTTCCAAACACTCTCAAAATCCGACAACCCACAAACCAAAAATCTTCGGGTCCTTACCCTATTTCGTTTTTCAACCGCATCTTTGTGAAGTATCCGAACCCCTGTAGATTTTACATGGTAAATACCGTTTTGATTCTATTATTCTTCGGAGACTCTTGGTAACCTTCTAATCTATAGTTCGACATTAGTCGATCGGCCGCGTCCGACACTATGCCTTACTATGTTGTAAAGAAGTTATATTAAGAAGTTATCTCCCGGAATTGTACAAATATAGCAATACAATTTGTTTTTATTTGTTAAATACTTGTCTTACTGCTTTCAAAACTCATAACTGTTAAAGAATTCGTTATTTTATGTCTTTCTCTTCGTTAGAATTCGGCACATGCTTTGCAATGTCGGCTCTGCTGTCGCAAACGAGAAGAACATAAAGACGTCTTCGCCTCAAAATACTCGCCGTCTAGCTCGGAATATATCCAGCTCGG
>NMUG010007155.1:0-12209 GCA_002855965.1 Monotropa hypopitys
CCAACAATGATTGAGTCTTCCATGCCTCCTATGTATGTAGAAAGATACACGCGTGTTTGTTTGTTTGTTTGTTTGTTTGTGTGTGTGTGTGTGTCTGTGTGTGTTGCATGGATGATGAACATTCATGGTAGCAACGCCTTGTATGTTTTGCTTGCAGGTATTTGGAAAGAGCACTATGATAGGATTGACCATAATTTTCTTTGCTGGGGTTTGTTTCTCTCTCTTCTCACCAGCGTTCAACCTCGGAACGAATGATCAATGGCACACCTTGAAAGAGGGTGTCTCTCATTTGAGTGTATACACTGCTTTTTTCTACTTTTCAGTCTCTTGTTTTGTGATTGCCATAATTTTGAATATCAGTTTCCTCTACTATCCTTTGTTGAACATACCAAAATCATCTCTGAGGGCTTATCTGTCAGACTGGGATGGCAGAGGTTGGGCCTTATTGGCCGGACTTCTTTGCGGGTTCGGAAACGGTCTTCAGTTTATGGGAGGTCAAGCTGCAGGGTATGCTGCAGCTGATGCTGTTCAGGTTAGTTTTAGAATTTCAATACACAAGAAAGGGTGAAATTTTCTTTGGTGTACGCCTGGTATAGCTTTCAATTTTGTGACATTTTCTTTGGTGTTTGGTTCGTTTTGAAATTGGGACTTGAGATTATGTTCTTCGTTTGCACATCTTATCCACATGCTTTTCAATTGTCTGTGTATGCCTTGTTTGTGCATGTATACTTATGCCTAATTGCCTATGTATAGCATTTCTATGGTTGTATATATTTTTGTGTACTTTTTTGTGGCATATTTCTTTCTAGTAGATATATGTGTGTTGATAAAGGGAACCCGACCTCATGGGGTCGGACACGGGCCCTAAAGAGTGACACAAAGTAGGAGAGTTCGGCGAATCTGAGAACCCAACAGATCGGCTCAGAGGTATGACTACAACAGCTCATCCTACGGGACGAGTGGGAAAATGCCACAGTATGGATTTGTTGATTCTAAGGGATTGCAATCACGCCCCCAGAATCCACTTACAATTGACACCACATGGTCTAAATCATGTTACGATATGAATACGAAAGGTGCGGGGGTTCGAATCCATATTATATGGTAACATTCCACCTCTCTGCCTTTGACGGGCCACAATTAAGCGAGTATCATGGGGTAAGCCATCTGTCTTTAAAATTGACTCGAGGCGATGGAAAACGGTACGTAACTCTAGCCATCTAATTTCACTTGAGTTTACCTATGAAAAACTTGTCTAATTTGATCGCCGAAGCTGGTTTGGACGACATAACCCCCATTGTCCCCGAATCATTGTTTGCAGGTCAGCTTGGATGAACCATCAGGAAACCGCTTCATCATTTGACTCCATCTGTGGAAAATTTCTCCCTCTTTCGGTGAACGGTTTCGTGAATGGTCCAAACTCAGACAAGTGTGCGAACGATGGCAACCAGTGCAAATCTAAGCTAGAATGACCAAAGGTCACAGAATCCATCGGTCGTTACCATGGAAATGTTCAATGGAATGCAACAACAAATGGAGATAATGGCTAAGGTCTTGGAAGAACAGAAGAGGCAGAATCAGGAACTCCGTGATAGGTTTGTGATTGATCCTAATCATCATCCTTGTGGAGACGATAGACGCCGACTGAAAAATCAGACTAATGATCGGAGTAGGGACCATCCTCAAGTGATCCACGATGGAAGCCATCATGAAAGGTCGGGGCAAAACACTGACAAGCAGGAAGTGGATAGCCATGGAGAGTTGCTACGAGACTACTTCACTCATTTTACAAAGGAGGTAATGCAAATCAAAAGTGTGGGATGACAAGGTCTCCATTAATGCTTACATTGTTAGAGTGTGGTCTGGGCAGTTCTTGTTCAATCTTACGCAGGACCCCCCAAACCATGGACGAGTTGATGTTTAGAGCCCAGAAACACATGAATGCAGAAGAGACTTTGAATGCTAGACGTTTAAGGGGAGGATACAAAGCTGGGAAAACTTCTCACCAAAGGGACACTCACCCGCTGAGAAGAAGAGAGATCAACCCAGTAATCCTGTACGTGAGCAGAAGGCCAGGAAGGTAGATCCCAAAAGCTCTCCCAAAAGGTCAGGTGGACCCCCAATGAGGTATCATCATTTTACACCGCTTGTTGTTATGGTTAAGAAGATTTTGGAAGACTTACACTGCGATTCCGACCTAAAGTGGCTAGGAAAATTACAGACGAACCCCAATAAGAGGTCAAGATAGAAGTATTGCAAGTTTCATCGTGACTAGAGTCACAATACTGATGAATGCATTGATTTGAAGCAGAAGATCGAAGACCTTATCCAAAGAGGTCGTCTCAAGAGATTTGTGGCTGAGAAAATCTAGAAGAATTACAAGAAAAAGGAGGAGCCCATGAGGCACAGAGATGAGGACAGGGACCACCATCAAGATGGTACCTTGGGTGAAATCAAGGTCATCCACGGTGGATTCACTGGAGGAGGAGAGTCCAACTCAGCTCGGAAGGCCCATCTATGATGTCTATGCGTGAACGATCCCATGGACACATGTACTGTTGAGAGGTCGGCGAAGGCCCCACGAATCATAAGGGAGGAGATTCCCATGAAATTCTTAGAGAAAGATGAACGGGGCACGATGACCCATTGGTGGTCACTATGGTGGTCACCAACTTCAAAATGAAAAGAATCATGATCGATGGTGGGAATTTGATAGACATTCTCTTCCTCAGTACGTCTGATCAGCTGAAGTTGGGGCGTGATAGACTAAGGCCTATGAGGTAGCCATTGGTGGGATTCTCCGGAGAGCCAATTTACCCGAAGGGACAAATCGCTCTTTCTGTTACTATGGGAGAGGAAGGCAGGAAACTAACCCATATGGTAGATTTTTTAGTGTTGGAGAGTCCGACGGCCTACAATGCCATTATAGGGCAAACTACGTTGAACAAGTCCGATGTCATTATTTTCACTTATTACCTCAAAGTCCCAACACCCACTAGTATAGGCAAAATGAAGGGAGAATAGATAAAAGCACGAGAATGCTACAATTATTCTATATGCCATTTCGGAGTAGCATTGGTGGTAGAAAGTCTACCAGTAGAAAGTTCAGATACAAGATATGAAGAGAAACTTCGCCAAGGCAAAGCCGTCGAGGAGCTTGTAGAAGTTGAGCTCGGGCCAGGGCAGAAAGATCGATTGGTTAACCTGGGATCGACTCTTAGCACTGAACTTAAAGCTGACTTGACCAGTTTTCTAATGGAAAACCGAGATGTCTTTGTCTAGTCCTACGATGACATCCCAGGGATTGACCCAAGGGTCATCTCACCCACAGATTATGTGTGGATCTAACCACACGTTCTGTGAAGCAGAAGAAGCGCATTTTTGCACTAGAAAGGAACAAGGCTGCAGCTGAGGAGGTTGACAAGCTCATAAAAGCTAGGTCAATTAGGGAGATAAATTACCCTAATTGGTTGGCAAATGTGGTAATGGTAAAAAAGCCAAACAACAAATGACGAATGTTTGTGGACTTTATCAACCTCTTCATTTTCATGGACGCCTTCTCTGGCTATAACCTGATCAGGATGGATGAAGATGATAAAGAGAAGACCTCATTCATTACGACTGAGGGTTATACTGTTACAAGGTAATGCCTTTTGGACTAAAGAATGCAGGTGTAACGTATCAAAAGCTGGTCAATAGGATATTCAAAAAGCAGAATAGGTCGTAATTGTCATGCCCCAGATTTTCAAAACCATTTTTTGAAATAGAACAATAAGTGAGAAATTAACTATCAATCATAATAATTCCCAATAATACATGAATAATGGAGCATAAAGAAGATCATGATCCCATCCAACAATATGAGTGTAAACAAAATCTTTACAAGTGAACATCCAGGGACATGAAAAGAACAGAGAATACAATACAGTGATACTATAAAATGATCTATCAATCTACTATGAAGATGCCATGCTCCAATGATGGCAAAGGTCCTTGGAACGTCCGGATCCAAGTCAAACACGAGGCTCAGTACCTAAAAAAGATATATTGAGCAAAGCCCAGTAGAAAAATCTAAACGCTAGGATTTATATGGTTGTCGTGGGTGAGTGCAAGTGTACAGAAAAATATGATGCGTGCATGAGGACTCCATTTTCTTTCAAATAAACTTGACCATTGATTATTTGTTTAATTCCAATTCCCAATTATTTTTAAATTTCATTTATCAATTCCAAAACTACTCAACCTTGACGAAATCAAGGGAGACCAGCTATCAATTATTTTCCATATCTTTTCATTGATTTCCACAACGCTCAACCTTGACAAAATCAAGGGAGTCCAAATATCAAACTTGACGAAATTAAGGGACATCCATCATTATCATATTTTTATTTTCAAGATTTATTAGGTTTTGGCTTGTTCCGCGGTAGAAGTCTGACGACTAACTACTCGTAAAGTTCCTCGAATTACCCGACCTGTCGGGAGGGTCCAGTCAAGCCGCCATTGTGCAATGTCGTGGGTGATATCCACACAGAGAACGAAATTCCTGTATATATATAGTGGACTTGTTGTCAGGACTAAATCAGGACATCCACTTTCCCGATCAAATTTTTATGATCCAAACCGTCCAATAAGCATATTATCAACGTACAGACACAAAATGATGTATTCTTCTTCGGTGTCCTTGATATACACACATTTATCACATTCATTGATACAAAATCCATTAAACAAGACGACAATGTCGAACTTCTCATGTCATTGTTTAGGCGCTTGCTTTAGACCATACAAAAATCTAACAAACCTACATACTTTCCACTCTTGTCCAGGTGCAAAAAAACTCTCGGGTTGTTCCATGTAAATTTCTTTCTCTAAATCTCTATTTAGAAAAGTTGTCTTAACATTCATTTGATATATCTCAAAGTTCCTCAAAACTGCAATCGTGATTATCATTCGAATGGAATTAATCCGCGAGATTAGTGAGTAAGTATCAAAGTAGTCTAGGCCTTTTTCGTCTATATCATTTGATAACAAGCCTTTCTTTGTACTTATCTATTGACCCATCTTCTTTCGTCTTCCACTTGAAGATCCATTTATAGCCAAGAGGCTTACTGCTTAGGGGTAGATTCACTAGCTCCTATGTATGGTTTTGCAGAATGGAGTCTATCTCACCCGTAATAGCCTCCTTTTATAATGGCCCCTCAGGATAGCTTACAACTTCCTTGTATGTCCGAGGCTCACTTTCTAATATAAAGTTAGAAAGTTTGTACCAAAAGATGCTACGTCTCAGTTCTATGTCAGTTCTATCTTCCTGGACTCGACTACTGTCATTAGCAGGATGCAAAGTCCATTTTACTGAACTTCACTCTCCAATGGATCTATATGGGAATATGTTCTTGAAGAACGATACATTCCTACTCCATGAAGGTATTCCTGTGAATATTTGGTATTGCAGACTCATACACAAGAAATTGATATGCACTGCTATTGTGTGCATAACCGATAAACACACAATCAATAGTTTTTGGACCGATCTTATCATTCTTTGGTGGATGTGACACCACCTTTGCAAGACACCCCCACATACACCGCATAAATAGTTTTGTTCAACTTTTTGCGAGGTACCATATTCAAGATATATTTGGCGGTGAGAATCGCTCTACCCCACATATTCTGAGACAACTCAGAACTAACCAACATAGCATTCATCATATCCTTCAATGTACGATTTTTGGGTTCAGCAGTCCCATTCTACTGAGACGAGTAAGGTGCGGTTGTCTGATAGATAATACCATGTGCTTCACAGTATCCACCAAATAGTGATTCATATTCACCTACTCAATCACTTCTGACCCCCTTAATCTTCTTATTTAGTTGGTTCTCAACCTCATTCTTATAAAGAATGAATTTGTCCAACGCTTCATCCTTGCTCTTCAGCAAGTATACATAGCAGTATTTTGTGCTATCATCGATAAAAGTAATAAAATACTTATTCACATTGGGTGTTTGGACATACTTTAAATTGCACACATCAGTGTGGATTAATCCCAATGGTTCGGTACTTCTCTCAATTGAATGAAACAAAGACCGAGCTAACTTATCATCCACACAAGTTTCACACTTGTGGATTTTATCTATATGAAAAGCTGGAATGTGATCCAAGTTAATTAGTCTACGTGTAGAATCATAATTAACATTACCTAGTCTACCATGTCACAAAATGGAAGACTCAAGCACATAAACAATTGGCGACTTCATTTTATTGCTTGTAGGGATAACAGTTATTACATTTATCATAAATAGATCATCTGTCATATAGACTTTCCCTACATATATTCCAGCCTTTGTCAGAGTGACTCTTCCAGCTTCGAATACCAAACGGAATCCGTGCTTGCTCAATAGTGACCCGGAAATCAGATTCTTCGAAATGTCTGCCACTAACAGTACATTATTGAGAGTCAACTCTTTTCCCGAAGTCATCTTCAGGATCACCTTGCCTTGGCTCGCAATCGTCGAGGTAGCTGAATTCCTCATATATAACTTCTCACCGTTAGCAACCGACTCGAAGGTAGTGAACATTGACCTGTCACAACAGACAGGACGCATAACCCTTGTATCAACCCACCATTCCTGTGGGTTTGATCCCACTATGTTTGCTTCAGAAACCATAACCGAGAGATTGATATCAGAGACACCCTCCCGAGCTGCCTCTGTCATATGCGCTTGAGCACGAGGATTCAATGGTTTCTTGCACTCAGTAGCACGATGCCCAAACTTATTACAGTTATAGCACGTCCCCTGAAATTTATCCTTTGGCTTCTTGGCAATACCACATTTTTGTCCCAAATTGACACCTTTGTCTTTTTGTTTGCCGAACTGTCGGTCAGACCGCTTGTCATTGCACATGTTAGACTAGTTCTTCTTTGAATAAGAAGACCACCATATTGGCCTTAGCCATGTAGGAGGGTCTGACACTTTTATTCTTGGCCCGATTTTCCTTCTCGACATTGAGCTTGAAGAAAATAGATTCCAAGGCCATCTCCTTATTTTTAAACATGAGATAGCTTTTGAACTCTTTCCAAGATTCCGGAAGTTTGTGGATGACTCCGACTACTCGGAATGCTTCACTCAACAACATTCCTTTTGCTTTTATTTCATTTATCGGGATCTGAAGCTTTTGGACTTGAACCGTCACAAGTTTTGTATCCACCATCACATAATCAAAGAACCGTCCCACGATAAACTTTTTGGACCCGATACTCAATTTTGTATTTCTTGTCAAAGGATTCCCACAATTCCTTAGTAGATTACAAAGTGTACAAAGTGTCGTCCAGAGCTTTCAACACATAGTTCTTGCACAGATAATCAGCATTTTTCCAGTGATCAAGAGCCACCAACTTCTGATTGTCTGTCTCATTCTCAGCAACAACTGAGGCATCCTCAGTCAAGTACCCAACCAGATTCAAAGTAGTAAGACAACATCATCTTTTGTTTCCACCTTTTGAAATCAACTCCTCCACCGAACTTCCCCGACTTATCCACATGAGACACTGTTATGGAGGGCACTTCAGGAGTAGGAGGCATATCAGTCTTTGCTGAAATGGGAGTTTGAGTACCAGTGCTCTTTCCAGTCACATTAGTCATCATGTTTTTCTAAAATAAAATCAAACACGTATCATTCTATAGATTTTCATAACAAGAATAGATTCACAATCTAAACTTAATCACCCTAAGAAGTTTACTGACCGCTAAGCTCAAATGTACCCCGGAGTCCCACGGAACTCACCCATGGTGGGGGTTCTAGGGGACTGTGCCCCTTAACGGGGATCCTGGGGGCGGCACCCCAGGCAGGAAGTCTGAGGGCCGAGCCCCAGCGGGGATCGACCAGCCCAGACAGGTCACAGTTTACTGCATGAGTGAGTGTGGTCACTCAGATTCCTTTACTGCCGAACTGAGCATGTCACTGCCGAGCAGAGAAAAACTATTGCCGAGCAGAACATATCATGTGTGGGCAACACACTACAGGCCATGCTTCAAGGCTAAGTGAACCAAGCCTTCCACTGTAGGAACACTTCAGGCCATCCACACTTAGGCAGAGCATACTTAGGTTGAGCAGTGTCAAGGACAAAGTCAAGTAGACCACTCCAGAGACCAATAAGTTGCTTTAATAACCAGATCCGCACAGACAACAAAGGAGCCGAACAGACCATCAGGTCATCTAATCAATTCGGCTGAGGTCGAGCAGTGTCAGGGCAGATGCCGAGCAGACTAGTCCAAAGGCTGCAAAACACACTGTTCTGATGGCCATAATGACAGACTACGCACAATTATAGCCAAATAGTACAGTATCTGCCGCACACGACTGGATATGTCCGCATAGGAACTATCATTTTTCTGCACAAGAGACATCGTTCCCGCACAAGAAGACATCAATCCTGCACTGAAAAACAATAGTGCCACACAAGGATCATGAAGTGCCGCGCAGAGCACACAAGACCCGAACACAGTACACATAGTTCCGCACTGGGATCATAAGTTCTGCACAGAGAACTTAAGTGCCGCACATGACACTTTCAGTTTGGAAAAAATTCACAATACTTCGGGAAAGATTGTTTCAGTTCGGAAAAAATTCACAATACTTCGGGAAAGATTGTTTCAGTTCGGGAAATGGCATAACAGTTCGAAAATCACCATTTTTCATCATTCCAACTCTTATCTGCAAGAAAACTGTTAACCCCGAACTTGATCTGGTTTTGGATTACCGAAACATCGATTATAAAAATCATTCTTAAGCTTATTGGAAAAATAGAACAAATATTGTGCTCGGTGATCCAGGAAAAATAAATTCCATTAAAATATATAACAATTACAACTGAATTGCATAATTACGTAAAAAGAAACTAAATTGAAATGACATAAAAAATAAGCAAATTGAGTCCTGCGAATATAGTCTCCTTAAGAATGGTTTGTCGCCTACCGGAGGTGTTGTAGAAGTTGTCGGTGTCACTCGCTCAGGATAAAATGACTGGAACCATGAGCTTCGGAACACCATGGAAGAGTGCATTGGCGAACTAACTTGCGCCCGTCTCTATCTCTCTCTCAAAGACTAAATAGATAGAATACGGTTTTTCTCTACAGTGTTGTGTACAAATGAACAAGAGAATCAATTGATTTATACTGTTGCAATGACTTGAGTTTTCATCACAAAAATTGCTGAACCAAATACAGATAATGAAGACATGAAAATTGTTGCCCTGAGTTCACTTTAATGGAGGAATTAAAAAAAAACTGTAGGGTTTGGGGACCTTTTGGTTGCCTTAAGAGCCTCCGAATTCAGAATTTCAATGTGTCTGTGGGATTCGGGGTCCCTGCTAAACGGGACAGCTCAGCAGGGCGGCAGTGCCCCCGAAAGGGGTCCGCGTGAGTCTCGCACAAAATTTTTTCCCGACATTTTGTTTAAAATATTATTTTATGTTATATTGTAAAAAATTAGTTCAATTGGATAATGTATAAAATTTGCTTAATCGTTTGAATTTTCATTCACAGTTTTAAACACTTTTACATGATGAAAATTCAAACGATTAAGGAAATTTTATATATTATCCGATTGAGTTAAATTTTCACAGTATAACATAAAATAATATTTTAAACAAAACACCGAAAAAAAATTGTGGGAAACTCACGCGGACCCCTTTCGGGGGCCCTGTCGCCCTTCTAAGCTGTCCCGCTTAGCAGGGACCCTGGTTCCGTGTCTGTGAGGACATTGGAATTCTACTAATATTTTGTGCTAGTGTGTGTGTGTGTGTGTGAGGGCACGAGCTTTTTCAAGCAATATACCATATCCAACATGATTGGAAAACTTGTTCACTATAGAGATGGGCAGCTTTAACTTATTTCTCTAACTACTTGCACTCGAGTTTATGCATCATTACTTAAACCTGGTTGAAATGTTGACATATCGTGACTTCAAGCTTGAAATTGTGTTTTCAGAAAATGACTCCATTAAAAGACATATTTTTTTCTTTATTGTTCAGTATCCTACTAGACACTACACTTCGATCACTCATTTGTATTTATTGGTGGTATATCAGGCGCTTCCGCTTGTGAGCACCTTTTGGGGTATCCTTCTGTTTGGCGAGTATAGGAAATCGTCCAGGAGAACATATATATTGCTTGGATGTATGTTGTTCATGTTTGTTGTGGCTGTTGCCATTTTGATGGCATCGTCTGGGCATCGGAACTGAGCAAGAAGCAGCTGCAACTTCTGGGTTGTGGTGTTTTATAAAGCATAAAAATCTGCAGTCTGTTCATTTGCAGTACATACTTGGTAATAGGTGATTCTTAGCACTATTATTCAGAAACTATTTATATTCAAAATAGGCATGCATCCAATGGGCAAAAAGAAAAAAAATGGCATGAACCTTTATCTTTCCTTTGTTTCTAATGAAGTGGGACTGCAACAAATTCTGTTAAAATGGAATGATTTGATTGGTGGTTGCATATTTTTCTATGTGCGTCAACCACGTGGGATTATAACACAAGACGTGTGTGATATACACTTGACTTATATCGTTATCGTCCCACCGTTTCTTCAAAAAACGTAAGAGAAATAGAGTTAAGGGGAGAGGAGAAGAGAATGATGGGAAAAAGCTTGGAAAATCTATGTTGGGGTTTGGATTAGCAATTCATGTGGTGAGTTCGGATGACAATTGTGTCCGAACCGATGGGTATTCGAACAGCACTGACCGAAAATCTCTTAACTGTAACCGAATTTGAGTAAACCAAAATCGAATCAAACAAAAAACCGTTTGGGTTCGGTTCGGTTATGAAGTCATAAAACCAAACTGAACCGAAACCGAACCGAAATTGAAAAAATGTCATTAGATATAATATATATGTACTAGTGATAGCACGTGTCGATGACACTGAGCGAGAGAATAAAAAGCACAATATAATATTAAGGGTACGATAAAATTTCGGGTGTTAGTAGTGTTTTCGGCACTAATTCGTGCATTCGACACTCATGATGAGTGACGACACTTGATTCGGGTTTTCAGTATAATCTGTGTCGATGACCCAGGGCGGTGGAATAAAAAATACAAAACATCTAAAGTTATAACAAAATTTCGGGTCTTAGTAGTGCTTTCAGCAATATTTATAAGTATATATAGAAGAATATAAATAAATGTGTTTAAAAATAACTATTTTTGTAAAAAACACTATTATTAAAAACTATTTTTTAAAGAAATTGATTTTTTAAAAAATATTTTTTTAATCTCAGCTGCTGGATCAAAATTTAACAATTGTGTATATGTTTTGTGTATGTGTGTTATATGTTATGTTATGTGTGGTATCACGGAGTGAGGTGTCTTGTATAATAGATTGTATGACTGAGACAGAAATATATGACTGAAACAAAAATATATGATCGGGATAAATGTTAAATATGATTGGGACAACATTCTGTTTTGTATAATAGATTTATAAATATATATATAGATTATAAATAAACAGTTCACTTCCGGTCAGGGATTCCACATTTTGTTACGGTCCGGACCATCATTTTTTGGTCACTTCCCGATTAAATTTTTACAATCCGATTTGTCCAGTGTGTTTAGAATGTGTTTTTTAGGGTCCCTATAAAAATGGTCAAAAAATATGATCGGGAAGGCCTTCATCCGAGCAAGTTTTACACAGACTGTTCACTACAGTTTTATGAAAACACTGTCGAGATGAAGCCCTTCCCGGTAATTTTTTGTTTGACTATTTCCCGCAAGAACCTTTATCAAACATATTTTAAAGACATTGAACGGTTTGAATTATGAAAATTTGACTTAAAAATAATAGTTTGGATTTTAAATAAAATTCGGGATCCCTGACTGGAAGTTTTTTGTATAAATAAATGTGTTTAAAAAATAACCATTTTTGTAAAAAAACTATTATTAAAAACTATTTTTAAAGAAATTGGTTTTTTAAAAAATATTTTTTAATCTCAGTTGTTGGATCAAAATCTAACGGTTGTGTATATATTTTGTGTATGTGTGTTATATGTTATGTTATGTGTGGCTCTCACGGAGTGAGGTGTCTTGTATAAAAATTATATGACTGGGACAGAAATATATGATTGAGACAAAAATGTATGACCGAGACAAATATGAAATATGATTGAGACAATATCTTGTTTTGTATAATAGATATGTTATATATATAAA